>JAHBCN010008984.1:0-36748 GCA_019359885.1 Listronotus oregonensis | reverse complement strand
CTAAAAATTTCCTACTAAAATGGAGATGTAAAATAAGCCCCTAAAATTCAAAAGGTTGTCCATTTCTCAACATATTAAAAATTTTTTTTAAATAGTCTTAACTACCCTATGAATGGTTGACTTAGGTATGTGGAATTCTCTATCAACACCGTGGCTGAAGATGTTGGATTTTCGTTAAAATGTTGGTTCCCTCAAAGTTTCCTTGTCAATTTTTCAACGTATTTTAGGTCCTGGTTTTTTAAAACTTTCGAATTCAAGTAAATTTGTAACCATTTTTTAAAAAAGGTTAAAGTTTAGGATGCTCCCTTTTCAGGAAAATTGTCGAAATACGTTTGGGCAGCTATATTAACCTTTCATTGCTTTGGAAATAACGTTGCAAAATATCGTTTTTCTTAAAATAATTAACCATTTTACAGAAAAAAAAAATTGTATTAACGTACCAGAGCTAACTTGATAATGACCCCAGATGACATTCGCCGGAATCAAGGCCAACTGAGAAAATATTTTTTTTTTAAAGTAGATGAGGTTAAAAAAATCATAAACTATAACATGTTACACATTGTTAAAATCAAAAAAAAAAAAGCACTATGGGGCTGCAAAAAAACCCAAAATAGGCCCATATTAAAATAAAGTTGAAACGTAGAAAATAAAAATTGACTATTTTGGTCATATGCTAAAAAAAAGATTGCTTTGAAGGATTTTTTACAGTTTTAAAAAAAATTTTTCATTTTATAAAAAATTTTTTTCAAAATTTCTCAAAAACCTGAAAAATAAAACCATGTAGTAAACGGGATTATTTTTATAAATAATTGTCCAAACTTTATCCTTTAAAAAACCGATTTTCATCCATCGTTTTCCAAGACCCCTTCACTTTCCCCCCACCAATTTGGGGCAAAATGTATAGGAGCAATAAAAAATATCCATTTCAAAAGACGCGCAGTGTATTGCACATTTTTAGGGGTGTTTTCCCCGATTTTCATTTTGAACGATAATCTTTTAAAAGTTTACTTTCTCCTTTCGAGCACCAAATACAAACAAAAAACCTAAACGGTAAAGGTGACAAACCATGATAAACGGGAGCTTTTCTGCCGGCGCTGTTAAGTTTGCTGATTTCAGGAAAGTAAACATGTCAAGAGAAAATGCCTCTTTTACCATCATCTGAAAGGTTTTTCCGCGCTTCCGAGATAAACTGATAAAAAATGATGTGCAAATTTAATACAAAGGTAGACTCGGTCGGTTCTTATCGCGGAAGTTTATTCGAGTAATGAAAATAGTGCAGGGGATGGCGCGGCTAGGCGTAGATAAAATCTTGTACTAATATTGATTTTCTTAGTTTAGGGTCCTTTCGTTAAGGGCATAGATACCGACTTCATAAAAGGAGGGGTTATTAAATCGACATGGATGTATGTAATATTATTGGACTGCATAATATTCACCTACCGGGTGGTGCGTCGCCGAGCGAAACATAGGAAATGTAAATTTAAAGAGGGTCCATGATCGGCTCCCCTGTACATTTTACAGCAAAATTAAAAATATTTTTTTAACGAGACCAATCTGAAAAGCCCTCGTGCCAAGTTTCAAAAAAATTTAATAAGCGAATCTTGAATTATTCAATTAAATGTAATTGCAAAATTAACAAATTTTCGGTTCAGGTAAAACTAAACAGACACTAGTAAAATGAATATTGTCCCTGACATGAGGAAAAATGTCAATAAATCAGTGACAGTCGGTATTTGAAAAAGAAATATATTCAATCGACGAAAAAGTATCCATAATTAAGTGGCATTATGCGGGAAACAGTTTTAGAAAGGTATCTGAAATGTTTTCAGTTTATTTCCCCACCAAGCCCATTCCCTCCATTTCAATTATTAAACGTATCGTCAATAAGTTCGAGTCTAAAGAAACCGTAATAAATAATTGTAAATGTTTAACTTAGGATATCGAAAATAGAGCCGAAGAAAGAGAGAACAGAGATCTTAATATTTTACTGAGTGTGGAGGAAAACAAAATGGTTAGTACGAGGTTTCTTGGGCAAGAGGTAAATAAACAACATACAACGGTATTGCGCACTTTAAAAAAATACAAATTATACGTATAAATTTAAAAAACATCAAGAGCTGCAGGAAGGAAATGAAGAGCGAAGAATGGCATTTTGTTTTGAAATGATTGAAAGAGCAAATAACAATAGGAATTTATTAAGAAATATTTGTTTTACTGATGAATATACATTCACCCTTATTAATAAACCAAATGTTCAGAATTGCCGGTATTGGAGCTAAGCAAATGAACATTGCTTTGTTTATACTCGGACAGCAGAAACCAATTTGGACTTATTTCAAAATCAAATTGGACCCGCCTTGAAAGAAGTTGTTTGGAAAGATCAAATGATCTGGTACCAAATAAAGGGTTTGCCCCTCCGATAATCCCCTATGGTTAGAAGTACCTGGAAGATGCAATATTTTGTGGTCCTTTTGGGGTACCCCCGATATTTTTTTGGCACTTAGCCAGGTTTTTCCAAAAAAGGGTTTTTTAAAAACGGGCAAAACCCGGGTTTCTTTCTTTGGTTTAAAGAAAAATTTTTTTTTCCCTCATGAAATTTTTTTTTTTTTTCCCGTTTTTTTGGATTTAGGTTCATTTTTGTTTTTTGAGCAGGCCATTTGGCAAAAGCCGTTTAAATTTTTGGTTTTTTTCTTGGGGTAAAATTGTGGGCAGCATGTCTAGCGACATGAGGACGAGCGTTGTCGTGCATCAATAAAGTCTGGTCCAACAAGTCTTGCATGGGGTAAGACAATGGTTGAAGAATCTTTTCCCACATATCGATGAGCTTTTAAAAAATTTTTAACCAAAACGAGATCGGTTTTCCGCCGAGTCGTATTCCACCCCAACACCATTACTGTCCACCTCTATAACTGTGGACTTCTTGCACATTTTCCAAGACTCTTTGTAGTCCAGGTTCTCTCCATATCCTCAGTCTTCTTGAATCCGGATGCAACCAAACCGAGATTCATCTGTAAAAAGAACTGGGGCCCATTGATTATTAGTCCAATTCTCGTGTTCTGTTGCCCAAGCTAAACGAGCGCGTTTTCCCCCTCTAGAAAGTTGGCATTTTAATGGTCGTCTATTACGTAGTCCACCTTCATGAATCTGTTCCGAACTTTAGAATTTGAAATTACGATATTATCGTTTCGCGTACCCGATTCATTATTTCTGGAAGTTACTGTGGGATTTCTTTAGCCATTTGCACAATAAAACGATCTTGAGCAGGCCGAGTCAGCCGTGATGGACCTGGATGTCTTTCAGAAACATCACCTGTTTCTGGAAACGTGCCCATAATCTTAAGATTACGCTCTGTGATGTGTGGAGAGTTTCAGCAACACGAGCTTGTTTGTACCAGCTTCTAACATTCCAACAGCTCGAAACCATTTCATCCCGGTTAAGATGGCGTCTTTGATAAAATAAGTAACAGACGGAGTCTATACTCTACTTTGGATTACAATATACTGACCAATATTTTCAAATTTTAAAACTGATATGTCCACCTATTAAAAAAATTTGCAGAAGTCCCATTTTTGAACCGAAAATAAAGTAGTCCATTTTTTTAAAAAAAAAACATTAAAATGCCCAATCTCTTATCAATATTCTTAACATATTTTACCAACCCAAAACATTTAAACACGATAAAAACTTATTTGAAATAAATATATCCCTAGACCATTCGGTGTGTGTATAATTCCCTATTTTTTTAAAAAGTTAGTGTATTTTATTTATTTTACCCTGTAAAATATTAAGAGTTCAGTTCTCTTTTTCGGATCTATTTTCATTTTTCTGGTTAAACATTTATTTTTGCGATGGCTTTGGACTCAATTTACTGACAATGGTTTAATGGTTGAAAGGGACCAGATAGGCTTGATGGGAAAATAAATTGAAAATATTTGAGATACTGCTATTGGTTTAATTAAATTCTAGTATAATAAAATTATTTTTTTAATGATCGTTAATAATAATTGTTATTAGTTAAACCTAATTGTTACATTAAATAAAATGTTTGATAAAAAAATAATGATACTTGTCTTTTACTTTAAATGTTGTGAGGTTAACGAAACAAAAAAAGACATTCAGATTTGACAAAGTTGACAAATAACTAATATAATTGGGGATCTTAAGCAAAACGGCTACAGTGCGGGACTGGTTAAAAAAACAATCTACAATTATCAAAATAAGACAAAAAACTCTAACTTCTACAAGACTCGACAGGACCAAATATTTATGGCAGTTCCTTATATAAAAGGTTTTGAGTTTTTTTAAGGTCAATTTCATTCCTTCCTTAGAGTTCTTTTGTTAAGGACATAGATAAACTATGTTTTTGTATTTTTTTTCCGGTTTAAAGTGTTTGTAATATTAAAAATAATCTTGTTAATAGATTAAACTTTGTTGTTGTTTACCTTATATTTAATATTTTTACCTTCATCACATCTAAAATTACTGATTAAAATATAATAATCCAATTTGTTAGCGAAATTTTTAAAAAATAATTATCTAATTATGTTATTACTTTGGATAAGTATTAGCAAATATAATTACTGAGCTAAACATGCACATGTATACGTAGAATTTTACCTTAATTGCATTTTATCAGACAATTGTGACTCACACAAACAATAGTTTGTAATGTAATTAATATTTAAAATTATTATATTATTTATCGGAATCTCTTAATATGTTAACATATGATACTCAAGTATTTAATGTCTTTAGGAGAAAGTCTGTCGTTCGCTCTTAATGACGCGCAATAACCGCTGCCATTATTTTATCTTAAACAGAAAAATATCCATAAGGGCATGCTTATAAGTAGATTAAAACATCTTCCCATAATTTCCATTCCTGGAGTTAAGAAATTATGCAAAAACATTTTTAAAAGCTATAACCTAGCTTAAAAAAAACATTTTTTTGATGACCTAGGAACCCAAAACGAAAAAATCTGCTTGTAATAAAGGGTAAACTACCCCCCTTATACAGGGTGTCGTCCTCCGGCGATATCGCGAGAATCCTTCATCGCATAGCTTTCGAAAAAAAATATTTACACTAAAACCCGCATCAAGAAAATGCTTAAAATTATTTTTAAGTATCTAATTCCACCTCTAGAGAGTGTAAAACTTAGAACAAAATTGAAAACACGGAAAATAAAAATATGCTATATTAACTTATGCCGTTAATAGTTTTCTTACAAACTATGTAAAATAAGGCAACATTTTTCTTTTAAGCGTTTTTCTCTAACTTGTCAAATGTGGGGAAGGGAAAGGAGCGTAAATTTGAAAAAAATTAAATATTTTTTTTGGCTTAACCGGTTTTGATAAACTAGGCCTCGTTTGGAAGAGCTTTTACCAGGGCTTAAGATTAAATATCGGTATAATAAATTTACTTTTTTGTTTTATCCCTAGAGACTGATTTGTGTTAAACTTATAAATTTTGTCAATTTTTTGGAAAACTTTAAATACAAGTGTAGTAGAATACAGTAGTAGTGGAATAAGACTTCTTTCCCTCTTATATTTGAGAGGTTAGGGAAAAACGCTTAAAAGAAAAAAGTTTCCTTATTTTACATAGTTTGTGAGAAAACTATTAAGGACATAAGTATATATGGTATATTTTTAAATAATCTTAGTTTTTAATATTGTTCTTAGTTTTACGTCCTTTAGCGAGAAGTGACGGAATTTGCATAACGGATTTCCGGTAATTTTGCCTCTTGAATCCAAATGTTTTGTCAGATTTGCTCCATGATCCTTCAATTTTTAGAAAAATAATGCATTCTTTGCAGATCTTGTCACTTTTCAAATTTTTTCATATATTGAATTGAGGTGTCTGTTACTTTGTTATAGTTCATTTTTAACTAGTAAATGAGAACACAGTTTTTACTTAGTTTACTATCACTATATTAATTAATTAATAAAACAGTGACTGCAGTTTCGTAGTACTACTACATTATCAAACTGAAAGCTTTAAACTACAATCTAAACAAACCCAACTTATTTATCTTACATTACTTAGGATAGAGTGGAGAATCTAAATCAGTTGGTCATTTAATAAGTTTAATTGAAGGGTTTTTATGTACTTATTTTCATCATAAAATATTGAGTTTTTTCTTTTTGGGCTAAAGTAATATTTTTAATTTATTTTCATCTGGAAAAAGTGCCTGATTCTATAAATGTTTTGCAAAATTTAATTTGTTTTTTTAATAAAAAATGATAGTTCTTATATCTATTAAAAGTTTCTGTTCCAGTTTGTCAATTAATATTACATTCATCACAATTTGACCTATAAACTCCTGATTTAAGCGGATTTTTTTTATATTAAAAAATAATTGGGATAGTTTATATGATGGTCTAATATTCGAAAAATATTCAAGTTGCCTTTAGACCATCATATAAACTATCCCAATTATTTTTTAAGTAAAAGAAAAACCCCTCCGTTTAAAAAATCAGGAGTTTATAGGTTAAAATTGTGATGAATGTAATAGCCTATATATTGGACAAACTGGCAAAAACTTTATAACTAGATATAAGGAACATAGGTCATCATTTTTATTAAAGAAACATAATTCAAATTTTGCAAACCATTTTATAGAATCAGGGCACTCTTTTCCAGATGAAAGTAAATTAAAAATATTACATTACCGCCAAAAGCAAAAACTCAATATTTTAGAATCGATTGAAATATTTAAGTACCATAAAAACCCTTCAATAAACTTATTAAATGACCATACCGATCTTCGGAATTCTCCACTCTATGCCGCTTTATTATAGTAATTTAAGATAAATAAGTTGGGTTTGTTTAGATTGTAGTTTAAAGCTTTCAGTTTGATAATGTAGTCACTGTTTTATAGTAAAAACTGTGTTCTCATTTACTAGTTAAATTTTTTCATTTTTTAAAGCAATTTACCAAAAATTAAAGGGAGATGGAGCAAATCTGACAATAGAATCATATTAAGGAGGCAGAAATACATCGGAAACCATAAATTTTTGCATTTAAGGAACAGACATTTTTTTTATTGAGCGGTATGTAAAAATAAGTGGGTTAGTTAACCCTCTATTTAGGGGGTGTTCAAGTTTCGAACAGGACAAAAAATTTAAGCATTTATATGTTGTATTTAATATATTAATTTTAGTTGAAGTAACAAAAAAAATTGCAATACGTTTTGAATCCAGTTTTGTTATTTCAGAATGGTCTTCCATCGGCTGCTAATCCATACGTCTTCAACGGCGATTTCGTGGATCGTGGAAAACGTGGTTTGGAGGTTATGTTGGTGTTACTGCTGTGTCTGATCGCGTTTCCCGGAGGTGTATATTTAAACAGAGGAAATCACGAAGACCACATCATGAACCAAAGGTAAAAAGTAGGTTTTCAATAGTTTTTAGAATTCCAAGAAGTATTTTTTGAAATGATGCTTGCGTTAGAGAAATTACTTTAAAACATTTTAAATTTTGTTTTTCAGATATGGATTCATACGAGAAGTACAATCTAAATATATAGTAAGTAGATTTTGCCGTAATTTAACCAAAAACATACAATCCTTTTCGCATAAACAATGTCCTTAGTTAGACTACCCCGCTTTTTGATTTTTACAAAAAAGTATTTCTTTTGTTTTGTGCTAATAAAAATGCTATAAAAGCAATATACACACAACCAAACTTATATGGAATCATCTATTATTTTTCATTATTTTTGGGTTGTATGAACATTTTTGGTTTATAAATAAAACTCTGTCTTTACCAATGACTTTTAATGCAAAAAAAACTCATAAATCAATAATACAAATTAATAAGGTTACAAAATAAACACATCGGTATTTTTGTTGGTTTCAGAATAGAAATGAGATTTAAAATTTTATTGGTCAAAAAGCAAAAACAAAAATAAAATTGGTTATTTTAATAATCCGTGTTGCCACCTCTATTCCTTATGCAAGCTTCAATTCGCGTTGGCATGCTTCTTATTAAATTGTCAACACTGTCTTGGAGTACGTTTTCCCATTCTACTAAGGCCGGCCGCATACATGCAACTTTTAGTCGAGCAACTGTTTAGTCGCACGTTAAAAGTATATGGAAATGTATGTAGGTGCGCATATTAGCAACTAGATAGTTGTTCGACTAAATAGTCGTAAAACCACATCGATCGCCTTTTGATTAATCAGTCGCGCAACTATCGCGACGGTTCAATGAGTATTGCCATTATTGGAGTGCGCATACGCTCAACTAAATAGTCGTCCAGCGCTATTCAAACAAGTACATAAATCGATAGCGACTGAATTATTGTATGCGCACCTTCGGCGACTAAACTGTTTGGTCGTCATAAAAATCGCACAAGCATGCAACTCGACTAAACAGTTGCTCAACTAAAAAGTTGTATGTATGCGGCCGGCCTAACGCTGCGTCAATAAGCTGTGCGACATTTCCTGGATTGTTTTGACGTGCTCGAATCCTTCTTTTGAGCTGGTCCCACAGGTGTTCGATAGGATTTAGGTCTGGTGAACATGCAGGCCAGTCTAAAACTGTGACACCTTCCGTTTCAAGACATTCTCGAGCCACTCTAGGGGCATGGGGAGGTGCATTATCGTGCATGAAGATAAAATTATCCCCAATTGCAGCTCTCCAAAGCCTAACGATTGGTTCTAGCATTAAATCAACATACCTCCTACCCGTTAAAGTTTGTTGAAGTGATAACAATGGAGTTTTTGTTCCCAGCATAATACCTCCAACATTACAGTTCCTCCTTTATATCTTGGGACAGATTTGGCAGCCTGGAGTCTCGCTCGTCTTCCTGGAGCTCTGAGAACCCGAATTCGACGGTCATCTGATCTTAGGCCAATTCTGGTCTCATCGGAAAAAAGAACATTTTGCCAATTCTCAATTGTCCAGTTTCGATGTTGAAGGCACCAATTTAGCCGGTCAATTTTATTTTGCCTAGATTACTGTGGGACCTGTAACTCTACTCTACTGTACAACCCTCGAGCGCGAAGTCTTTTTCTAATGGTTTCAATTGAAACGTTCACACCTGTAGCTTCCAGAAGTTGTCGTTGCTGCTCTGGATAAGAAACACTGGGATTTCTTTTAACAATTTGGACACAAAGCGGTCCTGTTGTTCAGTTGTGACTCTCTGACGACTTTGTCTGGGCCTGTTTTTGAGAGTTCCTAGTTCCAAGTACCTGGCATGTGTTTTCGATACAGCACCCTGTGTAACGCCTACTATCTCTGCTACGTCTCTTTGGGGCATTCCTTGTTCAATAAAAACAGTAATTCTTCCCCTCTGCAATCTGTGAGTCCAACATAAGGCATTTTGTTTTTTTTCTTGGACCGAAATAAAATTACCGAAGAATAAGTGATTTTCTTCGAACACAAAATTCAGAAAATAATAAATCGTGGCAGTCTTTCCCTTTTTTATCAGATTTTTTTTACAACAAAAAGCCTTATCTTAAAGTTGGATACCAAATTTTTTCCTTACAAAAAGTTAAGTCAGAAATAGAGGGTGATTCCATATAAGTTTGGTTGTGTGTATTTCGAAAGCTGGTGTTATGTTTATTGTCTGTTAGTTTTTTAAAAATTAACAAGGAATTCCCCATAAACTTATTTTATTAAACTGTTTTTAAAAAGGTATATTTAGAAGTTTAGAAGACAAATAAACCTTTTTTTAGACATCCATCACAATAAGAACCAGCTTTTTTATTTAATTTTTATTTTGAGACAGACTTAAAGCTTAAGTAGTAAGGTACTGTGGGTGTCGTAAGTGTGGCAGGAGGAAGTTTATTAAGAACGGCTTAAATATTTAGAGACTTGGAGAAGAAGGAAAAACCTCTGCGGGCACTAGGTTGCTATATAAAAACACCAATAATTAAAGAAAACAAAAAGAACGAATTATTAGATCTTTAAAAACACAATTAAATTTCTTATTTTTAGATGTTATTTTATAAAAATATAAAAATAACAAATTTTAAGATCTTTTAAAACATAATTACATTTCATAATTTTAGACCTTATTTTATAAAAATATCTGTAAATAATATTTGTGTGTATGTGTATTCGTGCTATACAGACAGGGGCACCCTACTAGGTATATAGCAATGGACCGGACGAATTTGCGATTACCCTCTAAGCACTGTAGCCGAGGTTCACGTGACCAACCGGCCGCTTTTTGTTCAATCCTCAGTAACTTTGTAACCACGGACGGGTTGGGATGTACTGCCGTATTTCATGTTTTTCATAATTATTTACACATGTAGGAGATAAAATTAATTATTGCTTTACAGAGTTTTTTGAAACAAAACAATAATAAAATTATTGTTTCGATTCTAAGGAAAAAAACATGTTATTCTCAAAAATCCCAACTCAAACCTAAAAAAATAACTCTACATAAAAAAATTAAGTAAAACCAAAAAAAAATCTAAATAAATTAATTATTGAAGCAAGTATTCAAACAATCCACCGCCTTCCGCTAAACAATGTCCTAAGCGATCATGGAAATTTCTTCGAACATTGTTTAACATCACAAGTGTGATTGTTTGAAAAACATTGCGAATTTTTACACGCAATTCAGCAAGATTCATAGCGCGATCATCCCGAAAACCATAAATTTTTGATTTTGCATAACCCCAAAGAAAATAATCGTAAGGAGCCAGATCAGGAGAGCGAGCGGGCCACGGTATTGTAGCTTCTCAATCCAGCAATAAGACGGTTTGGAAAATATTTTTAAATAATCCAAAACCAAACATGTATTATGTGCTGGACAGCCATCTTGTTGAAACCACACTTCATTAAATCGAGGACCTGCCAATCGTCTAATTTCTGGAACTATTTGCTGTTGCATAAGATCCAAATATTTTTGACCAGTTAAGTTACCATCAATGAAGTATGGCCCAATAGCATGTTCCCCATAAATACCGCCCCAGACATTTACCTTTTGAGCACGCTGAGTCTTAAGTTCAAAATACCTATGTAAATTTTCGTGAGACCAATAACGGGTTTGAGTGGGATTATGCCTACCATGGAGTGGAAATGTGGACTCATCGGTAAAGACAATGTTTCAAATAATTCTTCATTTTCATTTGTTTTATTCATCATGTTTTTCCAAAACTCCATTCTCCTGATATTGTCCTCAGGATAAATTTCTTGGGTTTTTTAAACTTTGTATGAACGACAGTATTTTTTTATTATTCTCCCCACCGTTCTTGTACTTAAATCAACCTCATCCGCAAGCGCACGTGTTGACAAAGTTGGATTTTCATTAATTAATGCCAACAAATTAATTTTTTTCTCTTCCCGTCCCTCATTAACTTCTTGGACGTTTTGTATTTTATGGTTTCTGGGAGAAACGCACCCGTATTTTTGGAAATTATTTATAATTCTTGAAATAGTAGTAATTACAGGGTGTGGCCTATTAGGATAATTCTTAGCAAATATATTTTTTACCCGCTTTAAAGGATTACCCCCATAATACACCTGAACAATTTTAACTTTTTGCTCAATTAGATAAATATCCATTTTAGGTTTTAAATGCTAAGGATTTTTTACAAACACACGTGTTCTTACCTTAAATTCGCCAGGCGAAATAATTTTTATACATTTATAATTCCCAACAAACTGAAAATTGTGTTACTTTGTTGTTTCTTACTGAACAAAAAAGAATGCATACACAAATAGCGGACGATTGCAAATTCGTCCGGTCCGATAATACCTGGAGGGTCTGTTCTGTCTACAGTAAAGCGCACCGTACTGCGAACATAGGAGGCTCCTGGACAATTTTGGATGTACCCAATTCTAAAATACCAATAATAATTTTGTGGCTTGCATCTCAACTTCCGTCTCGTTTTCTCACGTGGCGCATTTTTGGTTAGGACTGGCGGTGATAAATTCGGAAGAATTATCTGTCCACTTTAGTTGTTTACTACGTTTTTATTTTCAGTAAGAGGATGCAGTGTTTATAGGCAAGTAGCAGGAGCTAGCTAGCGTCAACCGACTTCGATCCGATTTCTTATCAGTCATAAATTTAAAATTAGTTGCTTACGAGACCGCAACGTTTGCTGCTTAAAAACCAAACAGTTTTTCCTAATAAAATAAAATAATTTTCTCAAATAACTAATGGAACGTAGAAGATATTTTTAAGAAAATAATTTAAGGTGCATTCATAGAATAAAAAAAGAACTCTTTTTCAAGTTATCAAAGATGATCAAATAAACCACCTTCTTAAGCCAAACAATAACCAAGATTGTCATAAAAACGCCTTCTGACATTTGCTAGAATGTTAAGGGTAATAATCCTAAATTCCCAATTCCCAATTTGTAATTGCAATTCTTGTAGATTATCAGCTCTATTCTCCTGGAAACCATAAATTTATGATTTTACGTGACCTCAGAGAAAAAAATCGTTGGGTGAGACCATGAAGAGAAAATGTCGATTCATCAGTAAAAACAATGTTTCTTATAAAATTTTCATTGTTATTTTTCATTTCCATTACAGTTTCAAAAAATTGCCTCCGTCTAAAATGATCATCAGGGAAAATTTCATTGGTTTTTCTTACTTTGTAGGATCGATATCAATTTTTTTCAGTACTCTTTCCACTGATCTTCTGCTCAAAAAAAACCTGTTCTGCAATTGTATTATTGGAAACTGTAGGATTTTTAATAACACTTGCCACTACCATAATTTCTTTCATTTCCCTTTTGTTGTTTTTTTCTGAGGCACTATCATGTTTATGTTTTCTTGGAGTTAAACAACCAAATGTTAGAAGGTTTTTAATGACTCGGTAAATAGTGGAAATCGTGGGAGTCGGCCTGGTTAGAAATAAATTATTAAATAATTCCCCAATTCCCCTAACAAGATTTCCACGGTGATTCCGTTCAACAATTTGAATTTTGTCTTCCAGTTCGTAAACATCCATTATTAATAATTATTATTAAAAAAAACTTTTTGGTCGCAAATAATCGACACAGTACAACTATTGCTGTCGAGCGTTCGATACTAAAGAACTATTTCAGAAATAAACGTATTGAATTGTTCGCTGGAAAATTATTGATCGATAAGCAATGCGTGCGGCGTTTTTAGGTACATCCAAAATCGTCTAGGATCGTCCTATGTTCGCAGTGCTCTGCGCTTTACTGTATATAGTATAGTTAACAGACAAAAACAGTATGCTTTTTTTGTGGTATTTCCCTAATTGTAAGTTTTAAGTCTTCTATTAAAATATTTTTGCTTTAAGCAATAATAATTCGTACTTAAATTTTGAGCCAGATATTTTTTGCCTGATTTTGAATACATCAAAAATGTAACTAGTTTTTTGGCCATTTATGATATTATTATTACCTATGACAAACATTTTTTAAATGTTTAGTTGGATGACACAATAATAAAATTGCCTATGAAATTTATTAAATACGTAACCATTTGATATAGGAACTTTATTGTTCAAAACTTCAAGGAAATTAATTTTCCGATTAAGAGGCCAACTGAATTGATACACCCGAATTTCTAATTTCGTCGGCGTTTCCCTTGGACGTATCAATCGCCCGTTCCCTTGAAAGTTAATTCAATAATAAACACCCTCTTGACGCCAAGCGAATTAAAGACTGTATTTCAAGTACCTCTTAAAGCTTCCGTTTAAGCCGGATCGCCGTTAATTCTGACGTTTAAAACTGCTTTTATTTTATCCCCTCGGCAGTAATTGGATATATTTTGGGAGTTTTTTAAAAGGAATTACCTTTTTTGTACACCGAATGATTTGTTAAAATAAAAAATTTCTGAATAAAAAAAAGAAATTATAAAGAATTAGTTTTTGATAAAAGATAATTTAAAAATAGGATTTAAAACCTTTAGAATAAGGAAAAAAAAGTTATAATTTTGGATTCAAAATAACAAACAAAACGTTATTAAAACGGTTTTTTTTTTTAAAAAAACAGAAGAAACCCTTCAGGTATAAAATGGACGGACAATTTCAAAAGGCGCTTTTAAGGTATCAAGTTTTTTCTAAAAAAACAAAAGGGAAACAATTTTAGTTTTTAAAGAAGTAAAAAAAATTATTTGCCCAATATAAGGTAAAAAATGTGTTTTTTTAAAAAAACCTTTCTTTAAAACCCAAAATGGATATTTATCAAAGAGGAAAAAGTAAATTTACATGGTATATGGGGGTAATTTTTTACAGGGAAAATAATATATTTTAAATTATCAATTTGGACACCCCGGAATCACATTTTTTCAAAAAAATTAAAATAATTTCCAAAAATACGGGTGCTTTTTCAGAAACCATAAAATAAAAACGTCCAAGAAGTTAATAGGAGGGAAGGAAAGAAATTAATTTTTGGTTAAATTTAAGAAAATCCAACTTTGTCAACACGCACATGAGGTTGATTTAAGTACAAGAACGGTAAGGAAAATATTAAAAAAATAAGTATCGTTTATACAAAGTTCAAAAAACCCAAGAAATTTATCCTGAGGACACTATCAGAAGAATGGAGTTTTGTGAAAACATGATTAATAAAGCAAATGATAATGAAGATTTTATTCGAAACATTGTCTTTACTGATGAGTCCACATTTCCACTCCATGGTAGGCATAATCCCACTTACACCCGTTATTGGTCTCGGGGAAAATTTACATAGGTATTTTGAAATTAGAACTCAGCGTCCTCAAAAAGGTTAATGTCTGGAGCGGTATTTATGGGGAACATGTTATTGGGGCTATACTGGTCAAAAATTTTGAACTTTTGCAAAGCAAATAGTTCCAGAAAAGACCATTGGCAGGTTCTCGATTTAATGAAGTATGGTTTCAACAAGATGGCTGTCCAGCACATAATACACGTTTGGTTTTGGATTATTTAAATAATATTTTTTCCAAACCGTCTTATTGCTGGATTGAGGCTAAAATACCGTGGCCCGCTCGCTCTCCTGATCTGGCTCCTAACGATTATTTTCTTTGGGGTTATGCAAAATCTAAAATTTATGGTTTTCGGGATGATCGTGCTATGAATCTTGATGAATTGCGTGTAAAAATTCGCAATGTTTTTCCAACAATTACACCTGTGATGTTAAACAATGTTCGAAGAAGTTTTTATGATTGCTTAGGACATTGTTTAGCGGAAGGCGGTGGATTGTTTGAATACTTGCTTCATTAATGAATCATGAATTTATTTAGATTTTTTTTACTTAATATTTTTATGTAGAATTATTCTTTTAGTTTTTAGTTGGGATTTTTTAGAATAATATGTTTTCTTTCCTTAGAATCAATACAATAATTTTATTATTGTATTGATTCTGACTATTCATAAAGAAACACACTGGAAGAAAAGAAAACTTAAAGAAGCTGTAATAATTGTAAACAACCAAAATGTATTTAGTAAGCCTAGCATCGATATTCCAAATATCTGGCAGCCAATGCTAAACCGTAAAAAGTCGGTCAAACTTCAGTGAACAAGGGATAGTATACAGTATTGGAAAATAATTCGCGCATAATGGGGGAAATTAATGTTAATTTTTAGGTATCTGTGAATCCAATCTACCAGTGTACGTTTCAATAGAACGTAGCGATGAATTATAATTAATTTAGCTGTTCGACTGGAAACGCCCGCTTTGCGCTTTAGTTTGGCTAGTGGGATTTGCCGGTGGCTCGCAGAGCTCTCGTTCATTTGCTTGCGGGCATCCCCAAATATTTTTTTTTTCGGATATTACAACAAAATGTGTATCGGCAGAGTTTTGAAAGAGCTAGAAACCTTGTTGAAATAAGGGAAAAAAATAATTCAACTTTCTGGTCAAATTACACCTGAACGGCTCAGAAATATGAGACAACATCTCTACAATAGGTTTGGGTATTGCTGCAAAAGTGGTGGATTATTCAAACCCTTATTAAAATAAGTTTTAGTTTTTAAAAAATTATTTTTATTTTCTGTTTTAAAATTATCGTTGTGTTTATTATTGGAATTTTCTTTTATTTATTTTTAGATTTTTTTAAGCCAATGTGATAAAAAGACAAGCAAAAATCTTTTTAAATTTTTTGATAATTTTTCAACAAATTATCGTTTAAAAATTCTCATTTTTGTTGATTCAACTACACCCATCCGATCTCGTTTTAATACTGTCGAAAATGTCCGAAACTATTTGATTTTGTATCAAATCGAACCAAAGCGCGGAGTAGGGTACAGTCGAACGGAAATTAATTCTAGTTCATCGCGACGTTATATTGAAACGAACACTGGTAGATTGGATTTTCAGATGGCTAAAAATTAACATTGAATTCGCGATTAATTTTCCAATACTGTATAAGTCGTAGCTTGTAAGAATAGTTTTTAGTTATAACGGTTGGAGATACATCACTAACCGAAACGTTGTGTATCAATTAACAAATAAAGACAATGGAAGTCCAAGATTATAGTGTTATTAAATCCATAACATTTTCTAATACTTTTAAAGAAACATTTCACAAAGTTACACGCTGTTGAAGTAGAGGAAAAAAAAACATGCGCATCTTGTCACGATTCCCTTTCTCCTGGTCATCTGAAAAATAAAAAAATGGTAGATTTTTTATCAGTACAAGTGTCATAATGGCAGAAACCAATAAAAAGAAAAAAAATTCTCGCAAAATGGCGGTTTCTCAGAGAAAATGGTAGGTTTTTCAAGTTATTTTTTAACTTTTATAAATTAAAAAAAAAAAAAAAATTTGAAAATTTTGATTTTTTGTTGATTCCTGCCATAGAGCTGTATATAAAAAAACAAGCTAAATTTTAAGAAAATCGGTCAATTAAAACTTGAGATATTGTGACAAATGTTTTGAAAAAAGTTAAGATGCAAAATGCTAACAAAGTTTCTAAACTTCACTTAAGGGTTACATTCGCATGAGCTCCATATTTACCTAAAACGTTTTATATAAAAACTTGTCTAGATCATTTTGTAGCTCGATATAACTTTCGTCCATTAACTGTCAAAAAGTAATTTGGGTAATTTAGAAAACGGTTTAAATTGCGTGTGTAGAACGGCTTGAAAATGAAGATTGATCAGTTGAACGCTAAATTAGTTTAGCTCAAATTTTTATTCGGGAAACTGTTTCGGTCCATTAGTTGCAAAACTCATTAGTTAAATCGTACAGTTAATTTAAAAAAAAAAAATAAGAAAAAAACATTAAATTATTTTATTTTATAAATATTTTATAAATATGATATTTGCGATACATGTTTATGTTTTTTCAAAGCTCTTTTGCAACAATATTTAAAATTATCTGCTACTCTTAATAAGGGTAGCAATCTGCCACCCTCAATGATTTTTTCATAGTATTTTATATTGCTTATTTGTATTGCAGATATGTATTTATTTTTTTACTCGAAAACGGCACAATTTACAAACAAATTTTACAGGACCTAGGCATACGTAAATCTAAGATAGGTGGGGCCGTCTACTATGCGGTTCACCCAGATATTTTGACCTGGGCCCTAACAATTTTTTTTTGATAATTTATTTTTAATTATTTTTAAATTTCAGATTTCCAACTAAAATACCTTTTTAAAAATCACGAAACTGACAACATTTTTATTTTATTTTAATTAGATAATACCAAAACTACACATTTAATAATTGAGACCCATAACACCACAAAGAAATATACGGGCCCTTAAATCAAAAAAGAGGTAAAAAAATAATTTATGAGCCAACTTTGATTGCATTAAAAAAAAAAACAAAAAATGATCATATTTCTAATTGGTAAAAAAATTTTAATTAATTTCCGATTAATAAAAATTTGTTTAAAAAACGTTTTTGTCAACTTTATCAAGGTGGGCATTTTTTTACAAAATTCTACTTTTAATAAAATTGACAAATAACTTTTGCTGTTTTTAACCAAATTGTGATTATTATGCGTTAAAAGATGTTTTTAATTAAATTTATTATTTCAAATGCAAAGTTTCTATTTATTTTTTACTTTTTTGTGGTTTGAGGGCCCGTATTTTTCTTTGTGGCTGTCATGGGTTTCAATTATTAAATTTATATGATTCTAGTATTAGTCTAGATTAAAATAAAATAAAAATTTTGTTAGTTTTATGATTTTTTTTTAAATTATTTAAGTTTTAAATTCCAAAAAATTAAAAATTTTGGAAAAAAAAATCTAAAAAAAAATCTTGGGGCTCAGGTCAAAATATCTTAGATTAAGGTATGTCTACTAATGTGCCGAACGCCCTTTATATACAATTTATTTTAGTCATAGGTTTTATTTTTATCTACAATTTTTTGATGTATGATACACAAGTATTACTATATTGATATGGGACCCGCAATAAAACAAAAAATATATTTGTTTTTTTTATTTATAGAAAAACCACGAAAGAATTCTGAAATTATTCGAAGGCGTGTACAGATGGTTGCCGCTCGGGACTATTGTGAACAATAGGGTTTTGATCGTGCACGGCGGAATTTCTGACACGACCGACTTGGAAATGATACGAAGCTTAGAACGGGAAAAGGTAAGTTTAAATTAAACATATTTTTGCACATATTTTTATCTAAAAAACATTTTTTTTTAAATTCTAACTATAGGGAATTGTTACGTGCTCCAGATTATGGTTAAAAACATTCTTATCAAGGAGGCATTGTTTTTCCAAAAAGTCAGTTCGTCCTGTCAAGTAAACGCGAGTACTTTTTGCACAGAAAAATTTATTTCAAAATTGTGTCAGAATAGTTATTTTCCTAACAAGTGCGCAAATGATAACGTTCCGCACCGACGGTTCAAGCAGTCAAGTGCGGAAAAGTCACTTTAGCAAGCAGAACAAAATTTTCTACGAGCGTCAGATAATACCAATATTAAAGCAATGATTATTTTTTAAATTATGTTTAATCTGAAAGAACTACTACAACATATTTATAAATAGGAATTATTTGTTGATAACATTTACAACAAAAGAACAGTTATTAGCATATTGTAAATTAATTGCAGAACCTGTAATTTCATTTAGCGGGTGGCTTATGGAAGCGCTTATTGTACGGCTTGATGAAGGTTGACTTAGCTCAGGAGGGGAATTGTTCATGGTCAATATTTTATTCGACATATCCTTTTCCTGATTTGTGGATTCATCAATGTAGCTCTCAGCTACAGCCGTTGATTTCCAGCCCCCAAGTCGCTTGACATTGGTAATTCCTTCTCCAGAATCCGCTAACACAGTCGCAGAGGATCGACGAAAACTATGTCCAGTGTACTCTTCTGGATTTTTTGCAATTTCAATTGCAATTTCTGAAGGCATTTTACCTATTGAATTTATTCCCACACATTGCGTACTGCATGCTCCTTGTTTATACTGGACAAAAAAAACGTCTGTGTGGGGTATGTGGTTTTCGCAAATTTGCATATTTATGGTACAATTGCAGATAAAGTCCGTTATTTGTTTCATCGGACACTACAAAGATTCTGAAAGTGTTATTTTTACTGTCAGGAATTTTCACCACTATCAAATTTTCATTATCCTGTATGTCATCAATCATTATTTTTGTAAGTTCATCTCTCCTACAAGCACCGGCTAATCCAAAAATTGTAACAACTTTTATTAGAAGGTAAATATTATCAGGTGCTTCTTTCATGAATCTTGAAACTTCTTTTGCTGAAAGTTTTTGATTTTGGCCGGTATCCCACGTTTTGGTGTTTAAGTAGTGATGTTAGCTTGAAATATGAAATTAAATCAAGGTTCCTTTTCACTTTGAGGACACATTTTAACATAAAAGTCTTACTCCATAAGTATTAGGTTTATATGTTTTTTTGCAAATCCGCAAAATAGGCAAGAAAAAACTTCTTCTTTAATACTTTTTGTCCCTTGCTGAGACCGTTTTCGAAATGACTATATTTATTCTCATATTTTTCACGAGATTTTGCTGGTAATAAATTCAAACTTACGGTATTTGCTGCATCCAGGATAGAATCTGGTAGCTCCTCATCGGAACTACCCCATTTTAAATAATATTTTTGTCGGTTTTTTATTTAATTAAAAAAAGAAAATATGACCCCTTTTCATTAAAAATGTTGTTTGTATTGAAATTCTTTTGGGGCAATTGCTTGTTATATGGAAACGAAAAAAAATCTGACATGTTAAAATACCAAGTTTTTATATTGTTGCTTGACTTGTCATAATCATTTATTATTATTAAAGGGTATAAAAAAAGTTTTTTTTTGTTTTTTTATTGAAATATTGAAAATTACAAGTAACAAACAAAAAAGAGAAAAAACTAAAACTTGCAATGGCTTCGATATTGCATGAAATAGCCTACAATTACTAAAATACATAAAAATTTCCGTTACCTGAAAGATTTTATAGTTTTATTTCCCGAAGGTGCAAAAAAGTTCACTGTTCCACACGCCGCGAAAGGGGGAATTTTCGCACTCAAATGCGTGGGGGAGTGGACTTTTCCGCACGCTCGTAGGAAATTAAATTGGAAAGTCGCTATAAAAATATGAGAGAATATACAACCAATTTTTGACATGGTGTGGTGGCAGAAAGGTAAAAAAAATTAATAAAAAGCGAGTGTACCCCCTGAAACGGGGAAAAAACGGTAAAAAGCCCAACCTTACTAATATCATTAAAAAATATGAGTTTTTAATATTAACAATAAAATATTGGAAATTTTTATTAAAAATTAATATTATATTTTTAAATATTCGTACATTTTGGTAAGCCAGTATTTTTAAAAACAACTTTTTTAAACAGAAAATCAATTCTTTTAAAATTTAATTACAAAAGCCAAAGGCATTTTATTGAAACCGAAAGGGGTGGCATTTTATCGCGTTTTCAATAAGAACATTTTTCGAATACTCCAGAATTTCACTCCAGACACTTCTAATCGCAAAACTTTTCCTTTTGGGGCTCAAAAGAACATTCAGTGTTGTGATAAATCGGCGTGTACAATAAAATAGATAAATTAGGACAAAGCATTACATTGGTTAAAAAGACTATAACATTAATTTAAAGTTATGTATATTATATACAGGGTGGCCCACCCCATTCGCCTCGGTTTTTCTACGAGAAATGAAAAGAGTTGGTGGAAAACTTTTAGCACGATCATATGTGGGTCCATGAGCAGCATATTTTAAAAATATTTTGAAATATACAGGATGACCCAAAAAAAGTACATATTAAAGTTATATTTTTTCTTATGAAACAACCCATATTTTTATATTTTTAGATACCGAATAAAGGTGAGTAATTGTTATACTTCCTACACCTAAAACTGACCGTTTCTGAGAAATTTAAAAATACAGACCATAGTTTAAAAAATTGTTTTCACCCTGTAACATATAATGTGCTGCTCCTAATTAAATTAATTGCTTAGCTCAAGGTTTAAGTAAACTATCACATGAAAGTTTTACCTTATTATTATACAGAGTGTTGAAAAAAAATGCCTCAAAGTTTGGACACACAATTTATTAAATAACTTCCTTAAGTTAAATGGAACACCCTGTATTTAGTGGCCTATTTTGACGCGAAACTAAATTCCCTTAAGGCGTTTTTCTATTATCTTCTTTATCTTAATAATAGAACACCTTGTATTGTAATTAAAAAACCTTTTTATTAAGGATCACGAAGATTCGCTAAAAGCACAAGTTTAAATTTTTAAAAATAAGATGTATCTCAAGCAAAATGCAGGCAAAAGTAATAACTCCAATTTATTACATTTCTAAAATATTAAAGCATTCTTAAAAATAAGGAACGAAATATAGTAGAAGGCACTAATTGTTGAGACAAAATATGTTAAATTGCCCATGTCTCTTAGCAAATGTATCAGACTTTATTTTTCATAACAACGGATTAGTTAACAGACATAACTTTTACTACTACAGTGACGAAAATCCTAATATTTTGGAACCCTTGATCACCAGCACAGATGGTCTGTTAACGTGTGGGGGGAAATAATTGGAACACGAGTAGTTTTATTTTACCATAAAGTCTGATACATTTGCTAAGAAACAAGGACAATTTAACATATCTCGTATCAACAATTAAGAAAGGTGTGCCTTCCACTATATTTCGATCCTCATTTTTAAGAATGCTTTAATATTTTAGAAATGGCAATAAATTGAAGTTGTTACTTTTGCCTGCATTTTGCTTGAAATACATTTTATTTTCAAAATTTTTTTGCTTTAGCAAATCTTCGTGATCCTTAATAAAAAGGTTTTTTTTTTAAACAGGTTGTTCCATTTTTAACATAAAGGATAAGTCAAATAGAAAAACGCCTTTTGCATAAAAAGCAGAAGAGATAGGTATAGGAAACTCCAATATGGTTTTAAAGGGAATTTAGTTCCGCGTCAAAATAGGCCACTAAATACAGGATGTTCCATTTAACTTAAGAAAGTTATTTAATAAAATGTGTGTCCAAACTTTGGGGCAATTTTTTCAAAACTCTGTATAATATTAAGGTAAAACTTTTATGTGATAGTTAACTTAAACATTGAGCTTAGCAATTAATTTAATTACGAGCAGCTCGTTATATGTTACAGGGTGTAAACAATTTTTAAATTATGGTCTGTATTCTTAAATTTCTTCAAATTTCTCAGAAACGGTCAGTTTTAGGTATAGGAAATATAACAATAACTCAGCTTCATTTGGTCTATAGTTCCTAAAAATATAAAAAAATATACCATAAATATCTCCTTAAAAATTACGAATTTGTTAAAACTCTCTAGAACAGAATACCCCCTTAATGTTACCAAAAAATACATTCAAACATTTTATTTTTATATTAAAAAAAAAAACGAAATGTTCTAGAGATTTTTGTATAAATAAGTATGTACAGGGTGATCAGTTAAGGGTAGCGAGCGGCTATATCTCATAAGATATTGGTCGTATAGGTTTGAGAAAAAAAATCATAATAAAAGTCGCCAAGAGAAATTGCTGGAAATTATTTTCGAGTTTCTCAAACGTCCGCTAGAGGGCGTTACAACCAACACCAAGTAGAAAAGTGGGATTTTTATAGAATTTTGTCTAATAAAAGTATATCGATTATATCATTTTAATATTTACTGACTATTTCCCTACATTTTTTGTCTAAAACGTTTTGTTCTATCTATCAAAATAAAGCGGTGGGGGAAGTTCAATTGTTTTTAAACAAACCAAGATTTCTCCCGTTTCTTTTGACGATTTTAGCAAATTTAGGTCAATAAAAGACATAATTTGCACTACAAAACGCTTATTTGGTTTTGAATTTTTGACTTTTGCTGTCGCCGCTAGATGGCGTTAACTGAAATGGTAGAAAATTTTTGAGTTTTTTTAAATAACAAATGTAATGGTATATTAATTTTTATATATTTTAAAAGAGGATAAATTTCTTTATAATTTAACGAAAAGAATTTATTATCTACCTTTTTTTGAACCGTTGATATTGACCAAAATATAATTTTATTACATTAAAAAATGGCATGCCACATGCCACTGTTTTTTATCAAAATAAAAATCAGTTTTGTAATCTATTATTAGTTGCTAATAAAAAGAAACTCTTGACTTTTTTTCGTTAGACAAACGGTTTTGGATTAAAAAAATAAAATAGATTTACAAACTGTTACCTTATAATTATCATTGTAAACACTATGTAAACTTATTTTATTTTTTTAATCCAAAACCGTTTGTCTAACGAAAAAAAGTCAAGAGGTTCTTTTTGTTAGCAACTAATAAGAAATTACAAAACTGATTTTTATTTTGGTAAAAAACAGTGGCGTGCCATATTTTAATGTAATAAAATTATATTTTGGTCAATATCAACGGTTCAAAAAAAGGTAGATAAAAATTCTTTTCATTAAATATAGAGAAATTATCTCTTTTAAAATATATAAAAATTAATATACCATTACATTTGTTTGTTTTAAAAAAAAACTCAAAAATTGCTACCATTTCAGTTAACGCCATCTAGCGGCGACAGCAAAGTCAAAAATTCAAAACCAAATAAGCGTTTTGTAGTGCAAATTATGCTCTTTCATATGGCCTAAGTTTTAAATCGGTCAAAAGAAACGGAGAAAATCTTGGTTGTTTAAAAAACAATTGAACTTCCCCACGCTTTATTTTGATAGATAGAACAAAAGTTTTAGACAAAAAGTAGGGAAATGGTCGTAAATATGAAAATGATATCATCGATATTTCATTAGACAAATTCTATAAAAATCCCATTTTTCTACTTGGTGTTGGTTGTTACGCCCTCTAGCGGACGTTTGACAAACTCGAAAGTAATTTCCAGCAATTTCTCTTAGCGACTTTTATTATGATTTTTTTTTCTCAAACCTATACGACCAATATCTTATGAGATATGGCCGCTCGCTACCCTTAACTGATCACCCTGTACAAGTGAAGGGCGCCCAATTAAAAATTTAAATTATTTTTACCAAAATTAAATGTTTAATAAAAAATATTTCTAATGGAAAATTCTACGAAAAAAAGTATTTAATTCAATTAAAAGCCTTAATTTGCAAATCATAATGTAACCTAATTTAATTTTTTTTGTCATTGCGGTGCGCGAAGTAAGATTTTTATTTTCAGCTAAGTGATTTTAAATTCGCTTGTTAATTTTTCAGTTTTACAATTATTTCTTTAAACTTTGTACAAAGCAATAAATTTCGCAAACACTTTAGAAAATTCACTTGGTCAAATCAATTTAGATCTAATTCCCAAGCTAAACCAGCGCTACACTTAATTTAAAGTTTTCTTTGATTTCGCATTTTCACAACATAAATAGATTTACCAAAGCCGGGACTATCCGCTTCTTTTACCACAAAAGAGAGAAACTTTTATGATTAAACTCGACCAAAAGAAAACTTTTTAAAACTTTTAGAAATGTTTTTGTAAAAAAACATGTCTTCCATACAAAGCAAAAGAGTTAACCCTACGAGAATCTCTGAAATGTATGTTTTTATTATTAAAAATTTAATTTAAATCCCACGTAAGTAAAACGTAATGTAAATGTAGTAATCTGTAAAAAAATTTTTTTTCTTAAATTTTTTTCTATGTATTGTAAATGTTAGCAAGTTTAGGACATATATACAGGGAGTCCCAAAAGTAATGGGACACAGAGCAATAACAGATTCAAGGTCAAAAAAAATGCAATTTACGTAAACTTGCCTTATCCAAAGTTTAATAACAAAGATACTAGGTGTAAAACTTTTAATTTTGCTTTTGTTTTTTCTTAATAATTCTTTAACCAAATAACTTAGAGGTACAAAATTTGGGATCTGGGGATTTTCTGAGGCGAGAAATTTAAATTTCTCCTAGCTTTTGATGTTGCTACTAGAGGGCGCCAGCTACGGCCTACCTCACGTGTTTTGGATGTCATAACTTTTTTTAAGCTTAAAATATTGATCTGTTTATTAAAAAATAAGTTACTATAAATCCATTTGCATCAAAAACGTATACTTTATTTAAGTCTCTAGGAGCAGCCGTTCTCGAGATAAACGCACTTTAAAGGATCTCGCAATTTTTTTTATGGAAAATGAATTTTGGCCAATTGTTTTCAAACTTTGCACAGTGATAGTTCTTAACACGCTGATCAAAGGTCTTTCTGGGCACAAAACCCGAAAACGCCTCTAACACCCCCAAAATTACCCTCAAAAGTCCCCAAATCCCCAGTGACCTTGGAGAGTGATTTTGGGGGAGTTGGAGGCGTTTTCGGGCTTCCCGGAGCCTTGGATCAAGTATTAAATATCACTATCTAAGTTTAAAAACAATTGGCAAAATCATTTTCCATAAATTGCGAGATCCGCTTAAAGTCGTTTATCTCCGAACATCTCCTAGCAAAAAAGTATCATTTTTGATGCAAATGGTTTATGACTTATTTTTAATAAACAGGTCAATATTCTAAGCTTAAAGGACGACATCAAACGTGAGTCTTGTGCACCCTCTAGTCAACATCAAAAGCGTGGACGAGAATTAAATTTCTCGCCTCAAGCCCAGATCCCAAATTTGTACCATAGATCATTTGGTGCAGGGCAGCGGGAGTAGGGGATTGGCCCCGCAGAGTTTGCGCAATGAATAGTAGGTCAGAGCCGGACTTCCATAATTATTTGTTACTATCTATAAAGTTGACATCATCAAATGTCAAATTCAAGCATTTACTGTTTTTTTCCACAAAATGATTGGTTATTAAACGATACTATCATAGAATATTTAAAATTATTGTGTAATATTGGATTTTTTATCATCTGATATAACATGGAAAGAATAGATAGCCCCACTTTAAAGCCTTCCATTTAAATGGTCGATATTATTGGGTGTTTTGTATTTTCACCAAAAATCTTTGTAAATAAATAAAAACACAATTTTTTAAAATAAATATCAAACATTGTATGATAGTTTCATGTACTTATCACCAATTTTGTGATATAAGAAGGGCAAGATAGTGTAAATAAGTTTAATCTAATCCTAAGATTCTGGTTGTACATTAAAAAGTGAAAATTTTTATAACTGCTTTTTAGGCATATACTTTTCACTAATAGCAAACATTCATGAGACAGAATAACAGTGGTTAAAAATGTTTAGTGTCCTTTGGTATCTAGCTATCCATTGTAACAGTATCCGTTAAATATTATGTGTCTACAGTATGTCGAGCTTAAAAAGTTGATAATGTAAGTTTAAGAAACCAATATTCTAATTTCTTTTTAAACAAATACAGAAAAAGCAAAAAGGAATAACTTTAACATAAAATTGTACTTTCTTTCATTCATTTAGAGGGATCTGTATATATTAAAATTTGCCTGGTCTGCCCAGTAATTAATAATTTTGATACTTGTACTAAATTATTAAATGAAATAAAAGTACCTAAATGTAAACCTTATTTCTTTTTAATAATCCACAGAAATTCACAAACATTGTGGAAATCATCTAAAAGATAGTTAAGATTGCCTTACTTTTCTCACTGCTATTTCATATGAAATTTTCATTTTCTATTATTCATAATTGATATATTATTATTTATTCGGTTACCTAACGTTACGTCTCATAAGAAGCACCTAATGTAAGTATAAGAAATACTTACCTAAAGTAAAAAATGCTGGGTATGTTACCCTTGGATTTGCAAGACAAAACCATACAACCTCTAGTCATTTTGTTACATATTATAAGTAACAAACAATAAACACAAAAATTATAGTCTAAATTTAATAACACTAATCATAAAATAAAAGGTTTTTATTAATCAAAAAACTTGCAACCACAAAATATAATCACACTACTCCGGCTCTCATAAAAACATAATGTGTTGCCTAACTACACACTGATTTACCAGTGTGTAAGTAAACAACAATTTAAATTTTTTCGTGGAATTTTGTTATTGCGCAGAATCGGCGGGGCCAACTCTGACAGTTATTTTCATACTGGGCTGGACATTTTTTGATCGAATGGGACATAGCATTGGGCTTCCATACACCTTTAAACTTCCTTGGATTCAACAGACCTCTTGAAACTTACCATTGTTATCTAATGTTGTAAATTTCATGGTAAATATAAACGACCTTTACTTAACTGAGTTTTTTTAATTTACTAACAATAATAATTGAAAACATCCTAAGGCAGTTTGATAATGCAAGACACGTCGCAAATCTTCCATAGACCAGTTTAATATCCAGATCGTTTCCGAAAGTGATCGTGCCATAAAATCCGATATTTTCCTTCTCCCTTCAAGCATAATATGCGTCTGGAATATATTACCGGAGAATATGGTTACATTGTGGAATAAATCCTTTACGGTCTTTATTGGCATAAGCTTTAAAAGGGTCTACCTTGTAATATAAATAGTTTATCTAGTCAGGCATTATGGTCAAGCATTCAGGAGAACTTTGTATTATTCAATTTGAAATATTCCGAATTTTAGATGATTCTACATTAAATTAAACAAAGCGATTTAGTAATATTAAAATTAAAGTATTATAGAGATTTAAGGTTATTATTGTTTTTTATTGCATTATCTAACAAGCACAAGGAACAATATACAGTAAGAACATAAAGTAATCCTTCCCTCTTATATCTTCCGAAGTACTGAAGATTTTTAAACCAAATTTGGGATTTTAGTATTACTAACAAATTGATGACAACCTACAGAAAAATGACAGCTGCATTTTTTTAATGTAGAAAGGAGTCGTGTAATAATTTTTAAAGGTTTTTATAAAATACACCCCAAGACGGATTCTGGTCAAATCCTTTTTGATAACTTTTAATTTTTATTTTTCCAGGTGCAATTTTTTAACTGTAACAATTAACGACGATTTATTTTTCTCTTGTGATGCAATTCTTAGGTCTTTGGAATGCTTTTGAGTGAAAAAAAGTTTATCAACAATAACAGGGGGGGAAAAGGGTGAAAATAGCCCCCTTGGGGAAAAAAATTGGTTTCTCGCAAATTTTGCCAAATATGCGAATTTAAAAATTTTTTGTTTGAAATAAAAAAAAAATACGTTTAGTCTAAAAAATGATGCGGACTCATAATAACCACATCCATCCAGTGTGGAATGTTAGGTTTTTCGACGGCCGTGCCAGGGACGGATAGCTCTGACCTGGCAGTTGAACCCCTTATGATAAATTTCAACAATTTTTTTTAGGCATAGCTTTAATTAAAAAAAAAGGGTTTAATGTTAATTTATAGAATCAACTGACGAAAAAAAAATAAATGGTTGAAATTTTTACTTAAAAGGGCTTTTTTCAAATTATACGTTCAAAAGCAATTCTTGGATTATTTTGAAAACTTTTATATAAACGTATGTCCAAAAAACGTCTTAATTTTTTGGTTTAATTGGAGAGTATAAAATAAATAATTTATTAAATTTCTTTAATCCACGGTTTTTTTAATGAAATTTGCCAAGTACTAATAAGAAACATTTTTGTTACCACATTTTTTTTTTTTTTAAAAATGGGGTCAAATTCGTGCCCACTGGGAAAAAAAAAAAATGTGGTAATTTTGAATCATAGTACATTTATCAATTTATTATTAAAATATATCCTTTCTTTTCAAAGAACCCCCCTAAATATTTTTAAAAAAAAAAACCTCACCAAAAAACAAAAACGTCATTTAGATAGGGGGGAAAGTTTAATTTCGTTTTTGATAAAATTTTTTACCCGGTCCTTCCTAATTTGGGTTAACCTCACTTTGATATGTCAAATGGCCCCCATGGTCAATCATTAAAACGGCATAAATTTGTATCACAGTACTAAAAAATTTTTAAAATCGAATATAGAAGCGACTTGAATAAAAATTGTTTAATTTTTTATCGTTTCAAATTTTTTATTTTATCAAATGCTCAAAATGTCCCGTTTGGCGGACAAACTTTTTTTAAAATTCCTTGCAGACTATTTTAGTGTGCATTCTTATTGTATTTTTTTTTACCTGCAACAAAACACTGATAAAAATTTTAAAAACGGTTTAAAAATTGAAATATTACTTTGATTGTCATTTTGCATCGTTGGTTTAAAAATTAAGTTTTGATTTTAAAAGGGGATCTCTGGGAAAAATTAATTTTCCAAGGGGGCTGAAGATCGTGCCCTAAACCCCCAGATTTCAAGAGAGGGATCAAAATAAAAACTGGGGGTAAAAAGAAAGGAAGGTGGGATTTGAAAAACTGGATCTGTTCAACAAAAAAATACTAATGAAAAAGGGTTTTGCGAAGCACCCCGGTTGAGGTACTAGGACGGTTCCAATAATCCGCGTTGTCTATTCCAAAAATTTTTAAACTGACCCTACGGGTTCCTGCAAAATTTTTAAAAAAATAATTTTTCCATACAAAATACAAATTCTTCATAAACCCAAAGAAAACGTTATGATAGAAGAATATAATTTTTCGAAACAATGTGAGAATTGAGAAGACCCTTTTGATCAAAAAAATCCTTTTTACAATAACTTTTTCTTAAAAGGAAATTTTTAATAGACATAACTCAGATTTGGGATAAGAAAAAGAATTTTCAGGAAGGACAAACCAATTTTCCCGAGAAGATCAACGTTTGGGGGGTATTTTGGGAAAATATCGGGGGATTCTTTCGAAGAAAATTTAACTGGGGAAATGTATCTGAACCTTTTGGAAAATGGGTATCCCTTCTATCGTTCAATCTTTGGAAAATCAGGTGGATGAAAATATTACTTTGGAAATCCGAAAAAAAATTTTTCATTTTCAGCAGATGGGCCCCCCCCCCCCTATTTTGGTTTAGGTGGCTCAATGGTTTCCCGGCCTGGATAAGGAACGGTGCCATCGAATGGCCAACACGGTCTCCCGCAACTCCTCTAGACTTTTTTTCTGGGTTATTTAAAAAATAAAAAAATATACAAAGGCCCCCGCAAATATTCAAAAAACTTAAAATAGGATTAAATGAATGCAGAATTATTACCAGACAAACTTTAAGTTCGAAGAAATTTTAAAAAGACTTTTTATTTCGCAATAACGGCGCATATTTTTACTTTATTCAATTTTTGAAAACGTAAAATAATTCCCCTTTTTCTTCTAAGTCTTCTACGTCCATCATTTTAAAATTTTTAGTATGTTTGGGTAGCAAATTTCTCCCACAATGATGTTCACTATGGGGGTTTTCCCATTTGACATATCAAAGTGGGGTTAACTGGGGTTAGGAGGTAAATAAAATTTTATCAAATAAAAATTAAACTTCCCCGTATATCTAAATCGACGTGTTTCTTTGTTTTTGGTAGTGTTTTTAAAATATTTGGGGTGGTTCTTTTTGGGAGAAACACTGAAAAGTGGAAATATAATAATAATAAATAATTTATATTTGAAAATTTTACCACTCTGTATCTCAAAAGGTAAGAGGTTTAGGATATACGTTCATATGAAGTTTTCTTCATAGAATGGACCCAAAAATTGCTTTTCTAAATATTGACGTATAATTAGGAAAGACCTGTTTAATGTAAAAAAAATACCAAACATGATATTTTATTTCTCGTAAACAGTTGATTTTATCGATGTCAATCAAGAATACCTTTTTCTACTACTGTATAAATAAGAAAACTTTGTGGTCCTAGCAACGCGAATGATAACGAAAGAGAACCTTCGTGTTACCTGGTTGCTAAGCGTTGCTAGCTACGAAAGTAATATTTTCAGAGCCTGGACAAAAAAGTAAAGAGAAAAAAAAAAGAAAATAGCTTGTGGGAAATATTAGGATTTATTTATAAAAAGTAACAAATTTTTATGACAAAATTTTTTAAAAAAACTAGGTTAGGTATTAACATTAAAAGTAATTTAGCAATTTGAGCAATTAGCAAAAGAAATTGGAGGAAAAATCTTGAATTAAGGGTTTTTTAAAAATTTGTTGTTGGGGTATCTTTAAATCCCTTTAACTACGTTAATATTCATATTTTCACTGTTACTTCTTTAAAGGGGAAATATTGGTGGGAATTTTCGTGTAAAATCTTCTTTAAAATTTTTCACCTTATTACTATAGAGTTGGCAATATATCCCTCGCAACAGAAGAAGATTTCCCAACCTCCATGCCTTTTAAGTCCAAAATATCGACATCGAAGCATTGAAAGGGAACGTAGTTGACGTTCTTCAAAAAAGAATGGCCAGTGTATCTACGATGTCTTCAAGCTTCAAAAACTTCGCAATTTCTTTGGTCATTTGAAATAGTTTTAACTTTCCAATTACTTGATTACAATTTATCTTTCATTAACGATAAATAAACGCTCATCTAGGCATTCCTTGGTCTCAAGCAATATATTCCTGGAAGAAATCGGGACATAAGGAATGAGCCTTCATCGTTGGTTAGTACAAATTTTTCTTTTTAACTTTATTTTTAGACTCCACTATTTTTACTATAGCCACGTCATTTCTTATTTCTCTCACTTAGCTTCATTCTGTATTTTCGTCTGTCCGGCATGCCCCCACTCCCATAATGGCAAATTACTTTAATTGCTAAGTAACTTTGATCAGGCGGTTAAGTAAAAACTTTATGATTTCTTCTTTTTTAAAAAATTTTTGACTTTTTTGCCTCATAACCATCGTTTTCCTTTTAATAAAAGTTAACATTTCTTGAACCCGAAATATCTTGATTTTTGTTAGGGAAATTGTTAACTTGAGCATGGAATATACAGACCATAAAAGACTCGGATTTTTCTTGAAAATACGCCAACTTTACATTCTCGTCAATCCGCCCCACATTTTTGTAGCAAGCCATTCAGAAAACGATTTATATGTTTGATGGTATCTCTTTAGATTTGTCTGGCAGAAGTGAGGCAATGAAGGTCAGCTGCCTTTTGATGCCATTTTCATATTCATTTAACATTTTAAAATGGGAATGGTTTATACTAAATAACAATAATTCAAAATCTGACAAGTGCTGAGACAGACAATGTCAACAATAAATGTGTTGCTATGGTTAATTTTTAACAGGTAAAATTTCAAAATCTTGATATTTCTATTAAAACATGATGTTAATGATTATTAAATTATGCGAACAGAACAGTAGCAGAAAAATATAATACATTACAATGGAAAGACTTTAAGGTTCGGAGGTTTTAAATAGGTGTTAAAAAATTCTATTATTGTTTTCAGAGCTGTCCGTCCCTGGCAAACTAAAAAGCCAAAAAAATGATTTAATGGGTTTTAAGACTTATCTAAACCATCTTTAAAAAAAAAATGTATTAAATTACGCCCAGTATTTTAAAGTTATTTAAACAAAAACGATTTCCAGGGGCGTCCGTTATGTACCTGTATCTCGTAGGAAAGGGGCATAGAAAAAGTTTAGAAAAATTGTCTACTTTTTTGGTTTTTATTAAATTTTTTGAAAGTTTTTTCCCCCAAAAATTTTGGGACCCCTGTTTATCCTCGAACCCTGGTATTGAAGTTCAGGAAGATTATAATAAATAAATAAAACTATATTTTCAACCATAAAATCGTGTTTACTTTATCAAACGACAATTTTAGTGTCTCTGTATTATCATTAAACCGTAATAAAAGAAAAAAATCCACCATCGTTAATGAACGAGAAAAGGAATTTATTTTATTTTTCTCTGGCCGGTCACGTAACCATCCCCGGTTTTATGTTTCTACGTAAATACTTAAAAAAGTAAAAATTTTTTGGGGAACCTTTTAAATTTTTGGGGAAAAAATTTCCGGAGGGGAAAAAAAAGGCCTTTATGGGGATGATTTTCACAATGGCCGCGAGTTAGCTTGGAATTTACAATTTTGTGTTGATTCGCTTATTGTTTTAACGAATTCATAAGGCAATTTGTTTGTATTTCGTTATTCTACTAAGGCCGAGTATGATAATGTCGGATTATGTTCACTTTTGTGATTTTCACTTTAGTTTTCTTAAATTGGGGTTTTATAAATGTCTATACCTAAAGTCCAAAATTTCTGTCAGTGACTCATTTAATACCGGCCACCCAACCGACGAACCGAGTGAATAAAAATCTAACACTAGTAAATGATTTTTAAGCCTATGATATACTTTTCCGCTTAAATAACAGTGAACCGGCCAAAAGTTTCATCGCCAGTTGTCATAATTCGCAAAAATAAATCACCAGCCAGGACACTAAAATAGCACGCCAAATGTATTAAATCATTGTTATCGGGAAGACAATAAAAGTGGCAACACATTTTCCCTTGTTTACAACTTGAAGAGATTGAAAATAAGCGTATCGACGGTTTTCTGCTGTTCGATGATTTTATTTAGTTATTATTGATTATGGACAGATTTTGTAGTTTAAAATTTTTAAATTCCCCCACAGGGTATTTTCTTTTTAATTTTTAAATTGTAGTATATAGATATTGTTTTGTGCCATTTTATAAAGTTTTATCTTATTTAGTGATTTAGTTGATATAAAGATTTAGTGTTGTTGTGCTTTTAATTCTGTAAACTATGAATATTAACCAACCTTTAACTAGTTATCCGCCTAAAAAAACTCAGTTAACGTTAAAAGAACGAATAATGGTTAAAAATGTTTACCATGGGATTCGGGAACGAAACCAGAACTAACCACTTGGATCTGCAGAGATATGTGCAACTTTAACAAAAGTTATTCGCGTACGGTATTCAGAGTTTTAAAAGGCAAAAAATCAATATTAGTAATTATGCGGATATGAAAATGGGATTTTTTCGCATTTTTTTGCCACTTTTTACTTTTCGATTGTTAAACATGAATCAGAAGCTGTTTTTGGCTCCCTCTTATAGTATTTAAAAATAATAATAATTGAATTGTTTAATTCCATTTTACGACATATTCCTTTAAATTCTGTCATTTGCACGAAAACATATTTAAAAAACTCATATATGTTAATATTAAAAAAAAACACTTAAAAAGTAAGGAAAAAACCTTAATTTTCAATAAAAAGTAGGTAAAACGTTTACGTCCGAATTCAACTCGAAATTCTAAAAATGTTGACCTGTTACCAGGTTGTAATAGTTTCTTTATGACATTTTTATAAGGTATGCGAACCTTGCTTCGCTCGACCCGCAATGTTTGATCAAAAATATTCTCGATATGGAAATCCTAAATATGGAACACGAAAGACCCGAAATAGTTATTGGATTCTACAAGCTGATGATCTCAGAGCTTTCGTGTTCCTTATATAGTGGATATTTTTGATGAAGCAATGCGTGTGAATATCGTATTTAATATTGAGATTGCAAGATCGGTGGTGAATTGGCAAGTCGGTGTAACTTGGATTGTCTATCGTTCTGCTTTTACATCTTTTTTAATTTATGTTAAGACTAAATTTTTTTCATGTAGCAAAATAAAATCAGAGAAGGTAAAATTAAAGTAAAAAATGTTTTTTTTTGGAAAACGTTGAAAAATCGCCAAAAAAAACTCAAATTTGTGTTCTATGACCTCAAAATAGGAGGTGTGCAAATTAAGCAAAAAAATTACATTTTTATTAATCCGAATAATACCAAAATAATATAGGCTTGTTACTAATTTAAAGGTTTGATGAAAATGTGAGAAAATAACTTTTTCTTGTAAAAAATATTTTTATGTTTTGACGAAATTTTATCATTTCACAACCCGGTGCACTCTAAAGGCGAGCGATGCGTCATTGACAGAAATTTTGGACTTGAAGTATAGTTATAGTCTAGTCGAGAAGTGTCTTTCCTGCGCAAAATAGTTAGAAGGCTTCGAAAAATATGAGCGACAGCTCATTCGACGCGGAATGCAAATCTAAGAAAGGCGTTTTGAGGATTTTTTCTGCCAATAAAAATTGCAATTGTTATTGCCAAAAAACGAAAAAAAAGTAGCCATTTTAATTTTTGATGATAACTCAAAAACCATAAGAGATAGCGGAAATTGCAAAAAAGATCCTTAAAGAAGGAAATTTTTGATAAAAAAGTCCTTATACCGAAGTTCTATCTTCATTATTTATAGTTTTAATTTAACGCTGAAAATGGGCCTCCGCGAGATATTTTTGGTTGCGCGCTCGGCATCAAAACCAAGTACGTCAGACTAAATATTTTTTTTTTAGTTTATTAAATATTAATTGAATTAACTGAAGAAGTGTGGCGGGATGAGAGCAGGCAAATAAAACCACTATTGTATATTTATCCCAACGTTTCGTGGCTGGATTGCCACTTTATCAAGGCCCTTATGCCTCTTTGCTTACGAAGAGTATTGGCTCTTGATAAAGTGGCAATCCAGCCACGAAACGTTGGGATAAATATACAATAGTGGTTTTTTTTTGCCTGCCCTCATCCCTTACACTTCTCCAGTAGTTCATATGAAGGGTACTAAAGGGTGTTCCAATAAGAGGTTTCGAATGTTGGTAACAAATAAAATGAAAGTTTTATAACATATTTAAGTTTATTTATGGCACTGCGTAGCTGAACAGTGTACAATTATACGTGCAATACAATATCTGCTAAATGACCACCACGACTTCTCTGACAGCACACAATTCTTTTGTTGAAATTTTCCATTACTTCTAACCACATTTTTGGAGTTATGTCACGAATTATTCGTGTAATTTCTTGTTTCAATTTTTGAATGGTTAGGGATTGTTTTTGTAAGCTTTGCTTTTCACATAGCCCCACAAAAAATAATCTAGCGGCGTCAAGTCGCAAGATCTTCGTGGCCAATTTACGTCCCCGTTCCTTGAAATAATCCTTCTTTCAAACCATGTATGCAATAAATCCAATGTTTCTCGTACTGTATGGCATGTGGCCCCATTTTGTTGGAACCATATATTGTCTACATCCATCTCCATTATCTCATCCCATAAAATAACATCAATCATCGTTCGGTATCGCTCTCCGTTTACTGTAACAGCTTGTTCGTCTTATTTTCAAAAAAATACGGACCAATTATACCCCCAGCCCAAAAACCGCACCAAACTGTTAAAGTTGGGCATGCATTGGCTTTTCGAATCTGTCTAGGACTTTTATTGCCCCAGATACGACAATTTTGTTTATTTACGTAACCGTTTAAATGGAAGTGAGCCTCGTCACTAAAAATGATTTTATTCAAAAATTATTGTCCTCTGCCTTCCTCTGTAGGATCAATTGCTAAAAAGCACGACGTTGTCCTGAATGTGGCAACTCCTGAGTAATTTAATTTTATAAGGAGGCAGACCTAATTTTTCAAAATTCGCCACGTTGAAGTTCTGCCGATGCCAAATGTTGTGAACGTCTTTCAACAGACATTTGTGGATTTTCAGCCACACTTTCCCGAACAGCCTGAATATTCTCAACGGAACGATGGACGTTCCCGTATTTTTGTTTAAAAATTTTTGCACAGATCCGGTAGTTTCAAATTTTAAATATTTTGCAAAGTTTTCTGAGGGACGATTGTGTACACCAAAGTAATCCC
>JAHBCN010008983.1:0-36661 GCA_019359885.1 Listronotus oregonensis | reverse complement strand
ACCGGATTTAAATACGTATTTCTAATCTGATAAGTGATAAGTCTAACAAGAACAAATCGTATTCCTTGAGATGGAAAATAGCAGCAGGATACAAAATCTGTCATTATAATGCAAAAGATTTTACACAATGGTTCATATTAATTAAAAGCCTAAATAAAAGATTTAAACTTTGCTATAGAAAACCAAAGTTTTATAAGCCTTGGGGGATTCTTATCATTCTTTTGCATTTCTAGTTGACCTTTCAGTTTAGCTTCATTATTTTATAATAGTCTAATTTAATAGCTTTTTATGTATCAAGGGCGTTACTGGGACTATAATGCCCTGAAGGTCGAAATAGCCCGAGGGCCTCTGGCCCGAGGCTAGATTTCGACCTGATGGGCATTATAGTCCAGTAAAGCCCGTGCTGCATACAATGCTTTATGTTTTACCCAAAAAAGAGTTTTTCAATGACTAATTACATTATTTATTCGCAATAAAAAAAATAAGTTGCACCTGTACCTGTATACGTAAGTAGATAATGACTGGTGTTAAGTTTGACTTTGATGTTTCTGTCAGTTAGTCAGTTGGCATTTTTTATTTAACGATTTGCTCAAAATGGAAGAAATTCCACAAAATATAAGAGAAAGGGCCATAAAAGCGACCGAAAATTTTTTGCCAGTTAAATCAAGGCAACAGTATGATCGGGAGTATGGCATATTTGGTATTTGGAAAGATGCGAACGCAATTCTTCAAATAACCGAAAACGTTTTAATGGCATATTTCCAGGAACTGGTAAGTTATTGATTTTATTTTAATACATATATTTAACAAACTTTATTATTTTTAGTCGGAAAAATACAGTCCGAACTCTCTCTGGACCAAGTATTCCACCCTAAGATCTACGTTGATGGTCTATGAAAATATAGACATTTCGCAATACCATCGTCTCATATCTTTTTTAAAAGTTAAGTCGAAAGGATACGTCCCGAAGAAGTCTAAAGTTTTGGAAGGAGAACAAATATTAAAATTTATTAAGAAGGCTCCTGATGATATCTACTTGGTACACAAAGTCATATTGGTAATGGGTGTTTTTGGAGGTTTAAGACGAGATGAGTTGGTCAAAATGACCATTGATGACATTGAAGATAGAGGAACAGTCTTGGTTATAAAGGTACCAGAAACTAAAACTTCAACTTCAAAAAATTTTACTATCATTGAAGAAGATTTAGGCGCTTTAAATTTAATAAAAAAGTACACAACATTAAGACCAGCTGGAATAAAGGAGCGAAGATTCTTTCTTACCTATAGAAAGGGTCGATGTACAGTACAACCCATTGGAAAAAATACCATAGGAAGCGTCCCAACATTGATTGCAAAATTTTTAAAACTGGATAATGCAGAAGCTTACACCGGCCACTGTTTGCGTCGCACATCGTCAACTTTACTTGTTGAGGCAGGTGCTTCGTTTGAAACGCTAAAACAACATGGGAAATGGAAAAGCTCTTTAGTAGCTGAAGGATATATAGAAAAAAGTATTTCATCCAAAAACAAAGTAGCCAAAATGATTGCCAATTCAGTTAATTCCGAGGTTAATTCCGTATCGACTATTGAAAATTCTTTAATGGACTGTTCTTCTATACAAAATAGCGTTAGTGCTACCACCGCTGCTACCATCACAAAAAACACCGACCATTCTATAGTGGGATCAGCTAAATTTTCCGGGACATTTCAAAATTGTAATTTTTATTTTGTAAATAAAGTTTAATTTTTAGTATTGTTTAAAGAAAAAATTATTTTTTGTATAAACTTGATCTTTATTGTGAGAGAAATAAAATTGATAAGCAATAAAATTTCCATATTAGCATTAGGACATTATAAGCGGCATTATCATAATGCCCGCTTATAATGCCCTAGTGTGATAGCAGGTATTATTGCTATCATAACATATTCCGTTTCTAAAGTATTATAGATCAATAATAGATAGGTAAAACATAAAGGCTTTTGTCTCCTACAACTTTGTAAAAGAACTAATTTATTTCTTGCTTTTAATTTTCAAAGAAAATCCCATTTTATTGAGGCAGTTATTGTATTTTTCAAGACAAGAATTGTAAAAAAGCGTAAAGTAAAACACTTGATTTATTTGTAAATCTGTTTTTATATAGTGTTTTTAAAATATTAATTAAATTTAGTATTTGTAGGGGTATTGAAAAAGTAATAAAAATATTAATTATTATACAGGGTCTCCCAGAATATATAGGCAATCTCCCGGAATCTGATAGAAAACCTAAAAATATATAAGTTCCCATAAACTCTTTTCCTACGACCCTCCCGTACAGAGATACAGGTACATAACGGACGCCCCTGGAAATGTTTTTTTTTAACTTTTAAAATAATAGGCGTAATTTACCGTTCTTTTAAAATAAGGGTTACTAGATAAGTCTTCTTAAAATTAGCCCATTAAATCATATTTGGCTTATTTAGTTTGCCAGGGACGGACTAGCTCTGACACAAAAAAGAATTTTTTAACCCTTTTATATATATATATATATTTACAGTATTATTCTTGGATATTTTAACCCTTTAAACTAAAAAGGTATTCTTGATTGACATCACAAAATCAATGTTTACGAGAAAAAAAAATATTATGATTGAAAAATTTTTTTACTTTAAAAAGGTTTTTTTAATTGAATCCCAAATTTTTAAAAAAAGGAAATTTTTTGGGTCTATTCTGAGAAAAAAAACTTCATATGAATGTATGTCCTAAACGTCTTAACTTTTGAGATACAGGGTGGTGAAATTTTCAAAAATAAATCATTTATTATTAATAACTGTTATATAACTTTGGATATTTTAATGAAATTTGACATACATGTACTATGTATCAAGAAGCATTTTAGTGTACCACATTTTTTCTTTTTTTAAATTTACCAGTGCGATCGTACGAAATTTTACTTGCCTATTTTGGCAGACATTGATGGTATGCCACTGATTTCTTTTAAAATAAAAATTATTTTTGAAATCCACAATAATTTTTAAATAAAGTTGATTACTAATTTTTTTTTATTTCAATGCACGGTTTTTGCTTAAAAAATAAAAACCGTTTTTCTGCATGGTCATACAATATCGGTGAAAAATATTACCATGCAGAAAAATAAATCTCCAGATTTAATTTTTCTAGGTGAAAAGCATACGTCGGACTAAAAAAAATCACCTAGAAAAATTAAATCTAGATATTTATTTCCCCGCACTAAAAAATGCTTCTTGATACATAGTACATGTATGCCAAATGATTTATTTTTGAAAATTTTACCACCCTGTATCACAAAAGTTAGACGTTTAGGACATACGTTCATATAAAGTTTTCTTTTTAAAATGAACCCAAAAATTGCCTTCTTAAATACTGGCATTCAATTAGAAAGCAACCTGTATAATGTAAAAAACTTTACAAACCATGATGTTTTATTTCTCGCAAACAGTTGATTTTATCGATGTCAATCAAGAATACCTTTTTTTTTTAAGTTTGCGTTGATTGAGTAGTTTTTGGGGAAGATATATAAGCTTATGGGAAGTAAAAAGACCAACAAATGTTTTGGTCGCTTCGAGCGCTAGCATCGACCATCTGTTTGGAAAAAACATAAACTAAATAATGATTTATTGATTTATTTAAAGAAATAAAAAAAAAGATTTCTGAAAAATTTTTGTAAACCAACGCGTATGCCTCGTTAACGTAACCTACCATCAAAAAAGCCGACGTTGTCAGATGTTGTGAAACTGAACCCCTTGTTCATTCTCATGAAATTCTTTTACTGGCAAAAGACTATGGAACTAAAGATTCCATTGATTATCAAAAAAAAGATCAAGTGAAATTATGAGCAATGTCACAATGTTTACGCTTAAACATTTTAATGCAATTTTTGATAAACATAAAGGAATTTGGGATAAAAAGTACAATTGGGGAACAATCATTATTGAATATAAAAGGCGTTTACGGTAATTGGTAAAATTCATGCAAGAATCACAAATTGTATTTTTGGTATTTTTTTAATAAAAGTGTTTCGAACATTACGATGGGAAAATTGAAAGTTTATCAAAAAAAAAAAAAATAGGCAGTAAAACCTACCATAGAAAAATTAATATTTTAACTTTTAAATTCACATGCACGCGATTACTTTTTGAGATACAGGGTGTTTTGAGCTTTTAAAAAACCCATGCTTTTATTTGTAACTTAAAAAAAAAAACCCGTTTCGGATTTTGTTAACACATTTTTTTATAAGTTTTTTGTTTTTTTATTAGATTTAAAATTAACGTTTTTTGTTTTTATGACGCTCAAAGACGAAACGTCAGAATTTAAATTTGATAATACTAACTTGAAGGGGGGGCAAAAGGGTCATTTAATTTTAAATATTTCTTGAAATAAGCACAGGAAAAAAAAAAAAGATTTTACAAAATTTCTGTTTCGTCCGGTTAATTCTCGAAGTGTACGGATTTTTCAAATTTCGAGAGGCATTTTATTGGTCATAAATTTGCGCAACTTTGCCACCATTTACTTAACCGACCCTGTATCTCCTGTGGTTACCGAGATCCCCATATTCGACACGAATTTGAATCATCCTGCAATTCTGTATAAAACAAAAGAGTTTAAAAGCCTATGAAAATTTTAAAATTATTAATTCAATTTTAATAAGCAAATAATATTCAGACTTATGACCATTTTTTTTTTTTTTAGATGAGGGCTAAAAACTAACAGGAAAATTAATTTCCCAGATTCCTAAAACAAATAGAAATATTAAATAAATCGAAATATCATGTATTTTTTATTTTAAATACTTATTTCACTTCAATAGGTACTCCAATAATTATATTTATTTAAATTTAGTTTTGTCATGTTATATTTATTCGAGGTTTTATTATTAGGTATTTTTATTACATATTTATATGTTTTGTATAGAGTTGTATAGAGAAAATATTTTTAATAAAGAATACAGTTTTCGTTATTTATAAATTTTGATTGTTTTAATAAATATGTTTTCTTAAACAAAATTTGATTTATAGAAAGAACTAGGTAAATGATGTTGGCGTTAGCATCCTATGCACTTTTAATTTTTGGACTGTTGGTTTAGTGAGAATAAAGGACTAGTTTCTTTGTGAACCTTTTTATTTTTTGCGACTATTGGGCTAAAAATTGTAGCCTCATAAGGGCTTAATAAATACGTCCCAAAAAATAAAAAGATACACAAGGAAACTAGTAATTAGCCCTTTTATTCTTTATTCCCACTAAACCAACAGCTCAAGAAAGAATTACTTTTGGAGACACTGTGCTGTACCGTTAAGGTAAGTTAAATCTTTCATCTTAATATTTTTTCTCAAAAATATAGGCACATAGCTATTAAAATCAATAAGTTAAAGGGGAATGGACTTTTAGGCGGGTCACCATGTACCTAGAGCTGAACCCAATCAACGGTAAGCATAATTAAAAAAAGCTTTTAAATTTATCAGTATTTTCTTTTCTTCTCAAACTGAAAATAATTAAATAAAAAATGTATCTAAGCACACAATAATTATACATGGTTAACATCCCGTAAAGGGTAAGAAATTTCTTTAGATCTGGCAACGCAGCGTGTAGCGACAAAAACCCGATTCTATTATATGTCTTTAATAAAAATTTTAAAACCCAGGCCACCACTTAAATTCGGCCGTTGTTTACACAAACGCCGTAAATTTTATTGGGGCAGCACCAATCGATCACGCATTTTTCGGAATCACTCAGCACCAGTCCTCACTCAAAAAGGACGAAAGATGCTATTTGCATTGGTTTAAAAAAAGATAGAAAATAATTTTTGTCGCGAGCCACGTTTGTTTTCATAGGCATTAGGCATCTTCCCAAAACACTATCAACAACTTTAAGGTTGAAGCTATCTTGTTGTGTTTTTATCATACAGGGTGTTAAAAAATTGCTATTATTGTGTCAGAGCTAGTCCGTTCCTGACAATCCAAATAAGCCAAATATGATTTAATGGGTTCATTTTAAGAAACTTAACCAGTAACCTTCCTTAAAAAAACATTAAATTACGCATAAAAATTTAAAAGCCATTAAAAAAAACAATTTTCAGTGGCGTCCGTTATGTACCTGTATCTCGGTAGGAAAGGGTCGTAGAAAAAAAGTTTAAGGGAACTTGTCATAATATTTTTAGCTTTCCTATCATCCGCGAGATTGCCCACATATTCTGGGACACCCTGTATACATATGCTAACATTTTTCTGGCATCATAATTATGCCAAAATTAAGCAATTATTCGTTTAAATTAGATTTTGTAGCGATAGTACTACTTTTCAGAAGCTAATTAATACATATTTGCATTGTTCTCTTAAAAAATTACCAATTATACTTAAAAAATATTTTATGATATACAAGTACAAGATTTAAGTGCCCAAGTTAATGGCTTATGTTACCAAAACAGGTGTTTAACCTGGGGAAGGCCCTCTTACTGAGAAAAAACATGTTTTATTTTTGGTATTTAAAAACTATACCGGTAATTCATGCATAATTTATGCGTGAGGTGATATAAATAATGTTGAAAAGAAGTAAAAAAAAATGGAAATAAACCTGACCCGCGATACATCTCACTTGAATTAGAAATAATTTTTGGATATAATACGGACATCCCAAACATAAATTATTTTGATGATATTTATGATATAGCTATAGGATTACTTTTTTAAGTACAACATTTTTATGTATTTTTTTTTACACATATTTGATAGTAGTGTAGTTTTATGCTCCATTGGAATTTGTTTTAATGAAAATATTACGCTAACTAATATTGTGCAGCAAAGTTATATTAATATTAGTTTTAAAGTTCTGCTTGTTTAACAAAAAATATATGGCCCTTTATATAAAAAATAATTAAACAAATTTAAAGTTGGCCAGACCGGTTTATTTTACACAGGGTAGCGCAGATCTAAAGTGTGACGCAGATCTTAATGTACATATGATACCACAAGATAGACATCATCTTGGGGTTTCCAAATCTTTTATTAGCCGTACCACCCTATATAAAAAGCCGTTAAAGGATCATGTTTATACAAACTTCTTGTTTTAAAACTAGGTAAGAAATAACACTCCTTAGTTTGGCCATATACTTAATTAAAACCCTGTATAACAAATGAGTGTGATTTAAATATTAAAGACGTTCTAAACAAAATATTTCGTGCATCGTTTTATAAATCGTCACTAATAGTAAAGCTATACATAGCTTTACCATTAGTACAGTTAAATTTCCAAGAACTGTTTTTCCATGTATAGGGTTATTCATTTTAAAGTAAACAGGGCTTTATTTTTGAACTTCCCTGTACTTTTTAGAAAACGAATTTAGCCATTTCATGTATTTTTTTTCCGTAGAATTCAATAATCTAATCAAAATAACATTTGAAACAAAAACATAAGAGTTACAGCACGAGTGACGTATTTTTTAAATGGAATACCCCGTATATTTTTATATCAATAGATAGAGATTTTCACGAGGAATTAAGTATACTCCGTATCACTTCGCTTTCAATTTGTTTCGCAAATTTGAGTCCATGAATGAGATAACAATTTGTTTCCCAAATTTCAATCCATGAATGAGATAACGATCCTATCCTGTTTCAAACGATTCTTTGGACGGATGAAGCTACGTTCACTACATCGAGAATGTTTAACCGACGCAATACGCACAGCTGGGCAAGACAAAATCCCAGGAAATTTTAAGAGATTAAATACCCAGGGAGGTCTTCTCTTCATGTCTGGTGCGGTTTCCTTTACAATAGAATTGTCGAGGCAATATTCTATGAGGGATCCTTTACTTGCGAAAGATATCTCAATCTTTTTGAAAACCCTATTGAGGATATTTTAGAAGAATTGCGACTTGAAACGTATCGACAAGATAATTTGGCAACAAGACGGAGCGCCGCCCCATGCTGTTCGTCAAGTTGTGCAGTATCTCAATCTCCGATACAATCAGTGGATTGGACGTTATTGCAGTATAAGATGGCCACCTAATAGTCCAGATATTACAATTTTGGACACTTTTTTATGGGGTCACTTAAAGAATGTTGTTTACCAAAATGGGAACACAAACACGGAAGAAATGAGAGAAAAAATTGCAAATGAAATTAATCGTTTTAACCAAGAACCTCAAATAATATCGGTGAGCTTAGAAAGGCCTAGAAGGGGTTATAAATCATGTTTCAAAAATAACGGGGGTCATATAGAACATTTAAATTATAAGTAATATTATAATTTTTTGTTATATGTGTCCTTATTACCACCATATTTTACCTCATATTATATTTTAATTTTTCCCGTTTATTGTAATTTTGCTGGTTGGTTTAGAAATAGATAGATTCTTCTGATGAAAACCTCATTATAAAACTACTCCAAAAGTAATAAACGTATTTTTAAAATTTTTGACATTGACAAATAAGCACCTGTGACCTGTGGCAGCCAGGTTTTTTCAAGTGAAACTATTCTTATAGTATCATGCAGTTTTTAGACAATTGCAGCAGAACCGCAGGAAATAAACAAAGCAACCACTATATCACCGAATTCCTCATGTATACGGAGTATTCTATTTAAAAAATACGTCACCCGTGCTGTAACTCTTTTACTTTTGTTTCAAATGTTTTTCTGAATAGATTATTGAATTCAACGGAAAAAATACACGAAATGGCTATATTTGTTTTTAAAAAAGTACAGGAAAGTTCAAAAATAAAGCCCTTTTTACTTTAAAATGAATAACCCTGTACTCTTTAGCCCTGTTAAAATGTCGTACTTGGATTTATCCGGAACGCATATCTGTCTTAAAAATTCGCAGTCCTTGGGTCAGCTTTACCTCGATGTTCAGGCAAGGCTCTAGGGCCCATCGATGCAGTGCTGTGTCGACCGTTATAATTGCAAATGCATCGTCAAAATTTAACGTCTTGGCAGGGAAATCCCAATTTGCCAGTTAGGACGCCCATAGCGCCTTTCGCCCCTCTGGGCTGGTCCCGGGCGTAATTCAGAACTTCTTTCTAATGTCCAAAAAGAGCTACACAGGTACCCGTCAAGTTAGTAGGTCGCTCGAGAAGTTGTACTAGAGACGCTCTTAAAAATTTCACCATTTGGACCTCTAAACGACCTTGAAATCTTAAATATATTTTTGAATGGTTATTACATTATTTTTATTATTATAAATTATTTTTATTTTATTTTTTTATGTATTATATTGTAGTGCAAATAAAATTAAATTTATTGACATAAATAAAAAAAATAAAAATTATGATATTGCTATTCCTTTTTTATTTCTTATCACAAAAAGTTATTAGGGATTTCCATCACTATTCTTGTTATCCTTAAGCTCCGTGTATTTTAACTAAAAATGAAATGTAAGTTAACGGAACCTTCATTTTACAAAATAATTGTATTTATAACTAAAATGAAACATTAAAAAATCATATTTAAGAATTTGAATGCCTAGGCCCTAGGGCGCTAATTAGTTTATAGCCCAGGGCGCCAAAATTGATAAGAACGGCCCTGCATGTGACTTATAATGTGACTAAAAATAACGGTTTAAGAATCCATTTATAATGTATAGTTATAAGGATATACCAACATCAAAAGTTTGCCGATAGCGTCGTCTTCTGCGGCTGAGGCTGAAAACATATCAGACAAACCTTGCAAGATGCGTAAAATAATTTAAAGAATAAATCTTATTTACTGAAAAGGATTTACTTAATTCGATGTCGTCACTTTAGAAAAACGGCAATCGGAAATTAAGTATCAGGAATGTAGGGTCTTATCTTTATTAAATGTCACTAAACAAAAAGTTTGAGAATTTGCTGGTTGAAAAGTAAATGAAAGGAATTTGTACTAAAAAACGTTCACAAATTTTTGAAATACGATGTAAGAGTAAAATTTTGCATGATAATATTCGTATATATATATATATATATATATATATATATATATATATATATATATATATATATACAGGTGTAAAAGTATGATGCTCATCATTTTAATGGACGATAGTGGAGCTCAAAACAAGTCGAAAAAGCCAAAAACATATGGGTCAAAAGTTAATCGTTTTCGAATTATGACCTTTCAAAGTTTAAAAAAGTTGGCAACACCGCGCCTGTTTCTTCGAATGCGAGTCGACCGACGAAGATTTTTTGCGATGGTTTTCATATTTACTCTTTTTAAGGAGATGTTCATTTACATACAAATAATAAAAATTAGTTCTTGCAATTTATTTTGATATTTAATATGAAATTAAATTTAAGTAAAAAACAACAAATAATTATTGTTTGGTTTTAATTTGTTATTAAAAAATAGTTGTACTTACCAAAAGAATAGGCTAAATATAAATTTTAAAAATACAAATTATTATGTTTTAAAACAGCACTTTTGTTATTTTGCTTAAAGAATAAGATTTCTCGGTTGCACACATTCCGTTTTTAAAAATCTTTCGTACATTTGCACTAAGTTTGTGGTAAATTTAAAACATGTCGGCATATTTTCCCGATTTACAATTATTATGTTTTAAAACAGCACTTTTGTTATTTTGCTTAAAGAATAAGATTTCTCGGTTGCACACATTCAGTTTTTAAAAATCTTTCGTACATTTGCACTACGTTTGTGGTAAATTTAAAACATATCGGCATATTTTCCCGATTTACAATTATTATGTTTTAAAACAGCACTTTTTTATTTTGCTTAAAGAATAGGATTTCTCGGTTGCACACATTCCGCTTTTAAAAATCTTTGGTACATTTGCACTACGTTTGTGGTAAATTTAAAACATATCGGCATATTTTCCCGGTTTAAAAACAAACAAAACTATCGCTGCCGGCCGGTGAGCAATAGTACAGCTGACTTACTTTACGTCAGACAACAGGATGCTCTGTTGCCAATTGTTTTTTTAGGTTTTAACTGGGAGAACAATTGTTAAAAAATTATTTATTTTTTTGTTTATTTGTAGACTAAAACATTTAAAATTTAGTTTGATTTATTATTAAATGAATCTACTGATAAGCGATTAAGACAAAATTTTGCAGTTGTTACGGTTTACAGAAATAACTGCTTTTTAAGTGCATGACTTAAACATCGTTTAGACAAAAATCTGTCAAGTTTTGACACATATGTCATATAAACTTTTGGGACTTATTTTGAGCTCCACTATCGCCCAGTAAAATGATGAGCATCATATTTTTTTTACCCCCCTGTATATATATATATATATATATATATATATATATATATATATATATATATATATATATAAAACCAAAAAACTAACCACAACAAACGACCGTGGATTTTAATGTAGGGATAAGTCAAATTGTACCTGTAAATAAAGTGGAAATCTAGAAACCTTTTTTTAGTTAAATGTTAAATCATTTTAAGTTTAGTTTTTAGATTTAAAAACTTTATTTCATAGACAACCGGAACGGTGCATGTCACAAGAAAAATTTTTTATAAACACTTAAAGCATAAAAATCCTTCGCCTTCGTAGGCAGTAAAAAGAAAAAAGTTAGCAAGACTGCCTAAAAATAGCCAATATAGACCATCTTGAACGAAATAAAGAACTGGACTGTCACAAAAAAGAAAACAAACTGATGTTAAATTCCATTTATAAGCAAATATATGTGAAACGCTAGAAGTAAGAAAGCAACATTTTCTTATAAAAGAAACTGACAAAACAATAGGCGATATAACCAAGCCTGTGGAAAAGTGCGAACTGAAATTAAACTTCATGAAAACGTTTCATCTTCGAGACGAACAAAGAAACAAATTACGGTTATGTTTACGGCTACTGATAACCACAGCCATTTAGATCAATATATAAAAATTATTTTTTTTTCTCACCAGGGTGAGGATGAGTAACGTTGGCGTCAGGAACATTTTTCATGGCAAAAAATCAAATAGAAAAGGAAAAAATTGCAGGTCATCATTATTTGAATATTTGATATTATCATGGAAGTGTAGCTAGTAGTAAATAGTTGAGTACGCCACTTGGCTGGTCCGCCATATTAGATAAAACGTATTTAGCAAACCATGTGCTTCATTTTCAAACGTGTATGAAACTTTTAGCTTAATTTGTTGACGGCACTCCATTAAAATTCAGTTGCAAATTTGATCCAAACAAACATACAAATATTGCAAGTTAAATAAAACACCTTTTTTTTAGCATTTTCAAGGAAAACAAAATATGTTTTAAATATTCGAGTAAAATAAAACAAATATTTGTTTTTAGTCAAGAAAATTTCTCTTCAATTTTAATGCAGTAAGTATTGTTTTATTTTAAGACGCTAAAAATATTTAATAATACTAGTCATAGTCGTACAGAAAGGATGTTTTAGGTTAAAGATATATATAAATTTTATTTAATTTCGTACAAATTTTTAATGGAATAATTAAATTTTTTAACAAAAGTCGTTTTCTTGGAAAAAATACTTAAAATTTTATACAATTTTAAAATCATTTTAAGATGTTAAAAATAGGTTTGGTGTGTTTTAATTTAATTATATTTTTTTTGTTACAATTTTTGACACGTACCATATTTTTATACTTAGATGTGTTAAATTTTGCAAGTTTTAACATTTTTAATCTATACAACATTTTTATAAAAATTATATTCTGAACATTGGTAATTTTGACAGAATATTTTTCGACAAACTATTTTGGACAGGTGTATATTTATGATATTAATTTTATTTCTGACAGAAACCGTATTTTTAAAAGATATTATGCATTTGTAAATATCCTGTCAAAAGCCACATTTTTTATTTTAATTTTCTTAAGAATTGACAATGACTCCTACATGAAAAATACTAAAGAAAGGTACTATGTCAAGCAATTACTACAACAAAAATATTTTCTTTTTTAAATTTGTTTTTTCTAAAATAAAGAGTTTTAATTTTAAGTACTAAAAATCCTGATAGCAGCCTATAAAATGACATCAATACCATATAAAATAGTATCCCGGTAATATATATATATATATATATATATATATATATATATATATATATATATATATATATATATATATATATATATATATATATATATATATATATATATATATATATTCCGGGATACTATTTTATATGGTATTGATGTCATTTTATAAGGACTGCTATATCAGGATTTTTAGTACTTAAAATTAAAACTCTTTTATTTTAGAAAAAACAAATTTAAATTTTAAAGAAAAATATTTTTGTTGGTAGTAGGTTGCTTGACATACATAGTACCTTTCTTTAGTATTTTTCATGTAGGGTCATTGTCAACTCTTAAGAAAATTAAAATAAAATATGTTGGGCATTTTGACGTAAAGGAATATTTACAAATGCATAATATCTTTTAAAAATACGGTTTCTGTCAGAAATAAAATTAATATCATAAATATACACCTGTCCAAAATGGATTCTGTCGAAAAATGTATTCTGTCAAAATTACCAATGTTCAGAATATAATTTTTATAAAAATGTTGTATAGATTAAAAATGTTAAAACTTACTAAATTTAACACATCTAAGTATAAAGAATATGGTACGTGTCAAAATTGTAACAAGAAATATAATTAAATTAAAACACACCAAACTTATATTTTTAGCATCTTAAAATGATTTTAAAATTGTATAAAACTGTTTGAGAATGTATTTTTTCCAAGAAAACGACTTTTGCTAAAAAATTTAATTATTCCATTAAGATTTGTACGAAATTAAATAAAATTTATAGATATCTTTAACCTAAAACATCCTTTTGGTTACGACTATGACTAGTATTATTAAATATTTTTAGCGTCTTAAAATAAAACAATACTTACTGCAATTAAAATTGAAAAGAAATTTTTCTTGACTATAAAAACAAATATTTGTTTTATTTTACTCGAATATTTAAAACATATTTTGTTTTCCTTGAAAATGCTAAAAATAAAGGTGTTTTATTTAACTTGCAATATTTGTATGTTTGTTTGGATCAAATTTTGCAACTGAATTTTAATGCAGTTACCGTCAACAAATTAAGCTAAAAGTTTACATACACGTTTAGTAAAATGAGAACACATGGTTTGCTAAATGACATCGTTTTACATCTAATATGGCGGACCAGCCAAGATGGCGTACTAACAACTATTTACTACTAGCTACACTTCCATGATATGTATATCAAATATTCAAATAATGATGACCTGCAATTTTTTTTCTTTTCTGATTTAGATTTTTTGCCATTGAAAAATGTTCCTGACGCCCCACGTTGGGCGCCATGCTTTATCCTTCAACCCTGGTGAGAAAAAAAAATAATTTTTATATATTGATCTAATAATGGCTGTGGTTATCATTAGCCGTAAACATAACCGTAATTTGTTTACTTTGTTCGTCTCGAGATGAAACGTTTTCATGAAGTTTAATTTCAGTTCAGCACTGTTTCCATCCAATTTGGCCTGGTTGTAATCGCCTATTGGTTTTGTCAGTTTCTTTTATAAAGAAAAATGTTGCTTTCTTACTCTAGCGCGATCATTCTCACATATATTTGCTTATAAATGGAATTTAACATCAGTTTATGTTTTTTTGCTTTTTTTTATTTGAGAGTCCAGTTCTTTATTTCGTTCAAGGGTGACGGTGGACTATAGTGGCTATTTTTAGGCAGTCTATTGCTAGCTTTTTTATCTTTTTACTGCCTACGAAAGGCTTGAAAGGCATTTTTATGCTTTAAGTGTTTATTAAAAATTTTTACTTGTGACATGCACCGTTCCGCTTTATTGGAGTTGTCTATGAAATAAAGTTTTTTAAATCTAAAAACTAAACTTAAAATGATTTAACTTTTAACTTAAAAAAAGAGTTTCTAGATTTCCATTTACTTTTATTTACAGGTACAATTTGACTTATCCTACATTAAAATCCACGGTACGTTAGTTCGTAGACTTTAAACCTTGCTGAATTGTCCCAAGAAAAAAAATATGCTACATAATGCGTTGTAAAAAAATATTTTTTTATTTATTTATCCTATGGCTTATACCCATCTCAAAAAGAAATAAAATGTATATGTAAACATGTATTTAAACATAAAAAGCAGTATATAGAACGAATACAATCATAAACATTGGTCACAAACGTACATCTAAGTTATTTATATATTCTATTGTACTTTCAGTCGCAAACAGGAAATCAGTCAGGACGTCATCGTACCATCTTAGTGGACACTCTTCCACAAGGTGCCTGACGGTTTGTCTATCGGCGCTGCAGTAACACTGTGGAGATTGGGTTTTCCCCCATTTGTATAGGGAATCTTTGCATAAACCATGGCTCGTCCAGATTCGGTTTAATATGCACCAAGTTTTTCGTGGTAGGTCAAAACCCGGAGGCTTCTCCGTTATGCACGGTATCATCAGTCTTTCGGCTGGTGCCATCTCTCTTTCCAGGCTTCGGTGATGTTGAAATCTTTAGCGTAAAGTAAACTGGCTTTCCTTAGAGGGGGTGTCTAGATCAAAGTCTATTTATTCGCAGGTCATTCATATCAGAATTGGCTGGAAGTTCGGGGTCCTGCACTATTTTTCTGTATTCCCTTAAAAGCGCATCTTGCCTTCGGAGGTCTGGAGGTGCTATATGACTCAAGACATGCAACCAGTCGACTGGGGTAGATTTGATAGTGCCTGATATGAGGCGCATAGTAGTGTTAAGTTGGCGATCCACCAGTTTGGTATGTGCACTGTTGAGTCATACTGGGGTACAGTACTCCGCCACCGAATATGCCAATCCTAAAGCTGAAGATCTCAGAGTAGTCGCTGAAAATCCCCATATGGCACCACATAATTTCTGCAGGATATTATTTATGCTGTTAACTTTTGCACCAACGTTTGTTAGGTGCTTTTTATAGGAAAGTGTCCTACCCAGGGTGACTCCGAGGTATTTTGGATTTTTATTATGTTTCAATAACTTTTCTTTAAAAAATACGTTAATTTCTTTGTTGGCTAATTTCTTATTTAATGAAAACATGAGCTTACAGTTTTTACTGCGCTTGGTTGTAGTCTCCACTTTCGGAAATATTGCCCCAGGGTGTTTAAATCTTTAGTGAGAATAGTTTCTGCTACTCTGAGGTGTTTACTTTGTGTAGCTATTGCCCAGTCGTCTGCATATCCAAATCTCCTTGATACTGTTTCAGGCATATCGGCCACATAAAGACTGAAGAGGAGTGGTGCCAATACCGATCCTTAAGGTAAACCGTTGTTCAGCATTATTATTCTACTTTTTGTAAAAAAGTAAAAATTAAAATTATTATTTTTATTGTAAACATTTATCTTTAAAATTTTTCAAATTTTACACTCTTACTGTCTACAAAAAGGTTCGTATGGTATCGTCACCGGTTAAGCGGTTATTCTGATCGTTATCTTACTACGTCAATGACCTAATTGACAAAACCCATGATCAATGAAGCATTCTGTGCCGTCATGCGGTGTGCATTCATTTAATTAACTTCTTAGTACAGTTCCTTTTTGACCTTCGATCAGTGAAGTGCTCGCGATAAAAAAACTACATAGATTTTTCCGGGAAGGCGGCTAAAGGCGCTGTATCAACAGCTTTTGCCATCGGGGATCAAGGAGAAACTCAAGCCAAACGATGGAGTCCTTCTTCTGGGGCTAAGCGCTGTGAACGAAGATTCCTATACCTGTTCCTTTCTGAGGGCCCCACGCACGAGGTATTTTCCTAATGGCGGAAGATGGTTGCGCGCTCAGCAGGAAGGAGCAGTACTGACAGAAACCGGTTATGCGTGAAACCAGTAGCAGCTTCCTGGTCGGAACAACATTGTTTGTGCCTTTCATGACATTTGACATTGAAAAACTTTTGATTTTATAAAATTTTCGGGAATTTCTGGGGGCTTCGAGCCCGCATCCAGTTATTCCACTACAAAGCCCCGGAAAGCAGAGTCTGGAAAGGGGAGACCTGGCGGAACGTATTAAATTACAGGCCAATGGGGTTGTTTTAACCCCAAACAAGTTAAGAAAGAAAGAAATAACTTCTTAGTAATATCAGCGTGATAAATACTCTTTCGGATTGTTATTTATAAAAAATGTGTGCGTATGCTATATCTGATATTTTAATAAATTGTTTAACTTTTGAATCGGAATGAAAAATAATAAGCTGTAAATTGGTATAAACCTTTGTTTTGTAGTTTTAAATGTTGTCTTAAAAGTCACAAATGCTATCGTGTTCACGTCTCAAGATATTGAAGGTCAAAGGTCATAAAAATCGTTTTTTCGCAAATATCTCAGTTCATATTGCTTAAATGAGATTTTCACTTATAATAAAAGTTGTAGAGTATAAAATTCTCTACAACTTTTGTTTTAACGTTTTTTTTTTCATACAATTAACCGTTTTTGGGGTAGAGCGCGAAGAGTGCGCAGCGTACAGTCATATATGGGCTAATGCAAAGTCTAGCGTGAGTTACGGATATCAGTACGTTGTATAATAGTCAATTATTTACTAAAAAATTATAACTATTAAACAATGATTATTATTTATGTACTATTTATTAAATATTTATAATTAATTATTTATATTTAACTATTTAACTAGTAACTATATTATGAATTCTGGATTATATATTTTAATTATATGTTAAAATAAAAAGACCTTAGTGGAATATACTTTACACATATCTTTATTTATCATTAAATATGGCATATTATACATTCATTAAAATGTAAGTTTAAATATTAAAAGAATTTTTGGTGATTTTAGACACGATTATTGTGTTCATAAGCTTCTACACTTGTTGGTGGAAGTGTTGGCAATTGTACAGGTTTATTTAGTTTCGTTAATTTGATGAATTGCGTGTAGCGGAAATGATCAATGTTGTCCTTAGATTTTGGAGCATTATATAATGCCAACAAGATGCGCACTCCATTTTCAAATAATGTTTATACGGGGCAGTTTTCTTGTTAATATACTTCCATCAGTTTATCCAAATTAAGAATTTTCTTCAATGCTCTAGTAGCAGTTTTTTTCTTTTTTAAATAGCGCAGAAGTTGTGTCACAGCAACTAAATGCGTGTAAAAATAAAATGTGTTTTTTAGTACGAGGATATTGGTCAAAACTTTTAGAAGAGTATATTTGTGTCTTAACCTTTCCTTTTCCAACTTTTTTAAAGAAAATTTCCTGTTGATGTGATTGAGTATGTCCAATTAAAATAACGAGCAAATTAATATCTTTTCCTATGATGAAGGCAGTATTTTGATGTTCTGATAAGGCTATAGCTGTGTCAATGATAAGAACTTCAGCATCATCTCTGGCTTGTTTTGTTGTGATATTAACAGTTTTCTAATTTTTAAACAAGCATGTCGATATTTATTTTTTATGCCGTTACTATCAAATAAAGATGTCGGATACGGGCTTAGTTCATATTGAAGATATTCTTGTAGATTACTTTCAAATTTGCTGACAGTTATTCTCTGGAAAAGTAACAATGGATCTACAGAGACTTTATAATCATTAATATTGACAGATTTGTTAACTGCGCACTCTTCGCGCTCTATCTCAAAAACGGTTAATCGTATAAAAAAAACGTTAAAACAAAAATTGTAGAGAATTTTATACTCTACAACTTTCATAAGGTGCAAATCTCATTAAAGCAATCGAAACCGAGATATTTCCGAAAAGCCAATTTTTATGACCTTTGACCTTCAAAATCTTAAGACGCGGACACGATAGCATTTGTGACTTTTGAAACAACATTTAAAACGACAAAGCAAAGGTTTATACCAGTTTATAGCTTATTATCTTTTATTCCGAGGTTGACCCCTTTTTTAACCTAATATAACTGGGTTATTAGGAGTTTTTTTTTATTTGGTGCTATAATTTTAAAACTAACTGTAAAGGGTCATCCGACGAGGACTGAAGAAGGTCATATTTTTGACTTGTGTACTTTTTCTTTGTAGAATCTAAAAAATACTTAACAAATAAATTTAAATTAAGTCAAAAGAGATAAGACATAAAATTTACAAATTTTTAATGGGGACCTTATTTATGTGTTCTTTTTTTATAAGCGTCCCATTATTTTCAATACGTTTTAATAAATATTCATAGAAAAATTTGCAATTTAAATTAAACTTGAGCTGAACAGGGCCATAATATGTGGCTTTCCTCATATTAAAAAAAATGTGATTTTTTTTTTTTCTTTCGTAGACTCTGAAAGAACACTTGGGAAAATAATTTGGTAGCGACAAAAAAATTGACAAAGTCCGTTGTGTAGTTTACCTCGTAAAGTATAAAAAAGTACTTTAGAAAATAACTTCAATTAAAACAAAAGATATACCAAAAAAAAAAACATTTTCGTAATCTGACACCTTATTTATTGGTTCGTTTTTTAAAGTGTTTCCTTTTTTTTCAATGCGTTTCAATGAAAATAATTTTATATTTGCTTTAAGTGATAACAGAACTAATTTAATTCTTATATTATAAGTTTGAGATTTAAATAAGAGTTGGAAAAAATAATAACTTTTTCTGTTTTCAAATTTTAAGGGATTTCCGTTACCTATTTTGACCGCAAAATAAGACTATTTTCTCACCCTTGCCAGAGACCTTAAAAAAAATCCTAAAAATATTCTGCACATGTCAAATTATTTGTAATTAAAAATTAAGATGTTTTTCGAAAAATATCATAAATTACCCCTAATTAGGGGTTGATATGATGATGCTGTCACGCGATTGCTTTAGCCCAAGTGTTTTGGCCTAAAAACACTTTTCCAACTTTTATTTGGCCGTTGGCAGCCTTTAAAAAAAATTATTATTGTTTTTTTAAATAAAATTAATAACAATTAAATAGCTAAGGTACAGTAAAGCTGAAGGTGAGTAGCAGAGAGAGCGTGCAAAAATGCCCTAACTCATTTGCCGGAGAGTAGGGGGGGTTAAACTGGGCGCCACTGCTTTTGGTGCCAGGCCTAGCAGAGACCTTCCAAGATTTAATTGGGAACTCTCGTTCAACTTTACTACCACTCAAAGACAAGAAAAACTTTAATAAACAATATTAACATTAGAAAAAGGAGACACTAGGCGAGCCAAATAAAACACTATATTTAAAACAAATAGTTCATAGAATTTATTATAAATTTGTAATTTAAAAGTTTACACAAAAAAAATAAAATGGTGAATGCGCTGGATTATGAAATGTACAAAATTTAAATTTATAATTAAAAAGTTTACACAAAAATATATAATTGAAATAAAATGGTGAATGCGCTGGGTTATGAAATGTACAAAATTTAAATTTATAATTTAAAAGTTTACAAAAAAAAAATCGAAATAAAATGGTGAATGCGCTGAGTTAATAACTGTTAAATTTTCTATACTGAGATGAAAAGAATAAATATTATAAATATAAGTCTACAATTAAAAAAATATATAAAATATAAAAATATATATAAATACCGCTTAGAATTAATTAGAATTTGATTAACACAATAATTTACTAACCAGGTGCACCATTTGAAAACCAATAAGAATATAAAAATTTACCAAAGAAAAAAAATTACAGTTATAATAAAAGAAAAGGCCGCAAATAATTAAAAACGATGTGGTAAAAATTTAAAAGGTAGAGTCCTAAATTGTTTCTTGAAAAGTTATAAAAAAATTGTTAGTCGGTTAATTTTAATGTTGTCTGTTTTGTCGAATCCAAGTGATGGCAGGTGTGCCAGCCACTACACCGTGAAGAGTGATGGTGTCCAAAACTACAAACAACACATTAACCAGTTAAATGGTCACTATCTCTGACCCCTCCCAAGAAAACTTCTACCAAAATGATGGCCCCTCAAAACCAAAACGAAAACTGTTTCAGAAATTAATGGCCCATCAGAAGAATAATGGCCTGTCCGAAGAACCCTACAAAATTCAATACTAATTAAAACCCAATAAAACGTAAGATAATTAAGCGACTGTAAAAATCCCAAGAAAATTCCCTCAAATCCCATACTGTATGTGTTTCATTAAAAAAGTTAATATAAGGAAACTTTAAAATCTGGTACTTGGTTCGAGACCTTTCAGTTAACCAAAAAAAAAAAAATAATAATTACTCATTAAGAAATCAACGTTAATCAATTATACAACAATAAACAATCCCATTAAATTAAGATAACATAAAATAAAATTGTTTCAGTAAACTAGTTTACAAAAAAAAATTATGTCCTATTCCATTTGCACCAAAAAAAGAACATATTCCCTAGCTACCAAAAGTTAATTAACAATCACTTAATTAGTGTAAAATAAAAGGTATTATATCCATTCGATTGTATTTAATCGTAGGTAAAAGCCCAAAACTAATTAAATAAGGTAAAAAAATAAATAACTAATTTTTGTTAAGTATAACAAAAGCCTCTCCGGCCTACTAAATTGACAATTTAAATAATAAATAGGTCTCGAACAGTCAACCAGATATTTATACCCTGAATAAAAGTCTCAAAAAGAAAAATTATGACAAGAAAACTTAGTAATTAAAATTTATTACCAAAAGAAGGTAATTTAACCCCAGAAAATTAATTAATACTAAAAGAGACAAAGAATCTATACACAAGCGCCATCTAACAGCGATTTATTAAAACTTTAACGCTAATTATAGTAGCCAATTAACGTAACTGTCAAAAAAAAACTACAAAATAAGAATGATTCAATAAAACTGCGATATTCGCAATAAATTGGCCACAACAAACCCCTTAAATTGGTGTAATTAGGGTAATTAATAATTAATTCTTACTGAAATTCGACTTGCCCAACGCATGAAGTAATATACTAAAAAAAAAAAAATATGAAAATCCTCTGAACCACCAGGGCGTCGTAAGAAAACCCCAATAAATCTATTAATGTACCGTTTTATACGGAAAATACTCAGTTAAAACAAGTCTAGAAGAACTTACCCAGGATGTTAAGGGGTATTTTCAACAAACACGTGATCCCTGCGGCGTCGAACTACAAGTCCTGCAGTGCAGATTTCTTTCCCGAAAACGGCCAAAAAGGCAACGCAAACCAACAAAATTCACACAAAACCAAAGGTAAGTTAAATCGGGAAAGATTTTTGGGAAATTTGCAGCCCAAATCCTACAAAGACGGCTTGAATACCAGTAGCTGCAAATTTTCCTAGTTCTCGGCTTGAAGATTGACGTGAAAGTGCCAATGGTAAAACATGGCCGATGGCCCTTTGTCCTTCTCAAGAAGTACCAGTGGGCGCACGCACATCTCTGCTAATTCTAGGAATTTTCTCGCCCCCAAATTGGCAACATTGAAGAATTTTCTCGCCCTCAAATTGGCAACATTGTTACAACATTTTAAGTTGCCTACCCACGCTGCCCAAATAACATTCCCTCGAACTGTCATCTGTCTTGTCAAAAATATATTCACTTATAATATCCCTAGTGCATAAATTATTACCGGAAATTTTTTTGAGGTCACGAATATTTTGAAAATTACACGAGTCGCGAAGCGACGAGGGTAATTTTCTTCCGGTAAGTAATTTAAGCTCGTGGGATATTCGGTAAGAAAATTTTGAACCCAGTTTAAATTTCGAAAATGTTGGATATTTTTATTACAAATGACAAAAAGTCAAACTAACATAGTGAGATCATGAATGACAAACAATTGAGTGTCAATACGGCAATACGGCACTACTGTCAATACGGCACTACTGTCAATACGGCACTACTGTCAATACGGCACTACTGTCAATACGGCACTACTGTCAGTGTTATTACTTGTCATCGGTTCGGCAATCAAGTGCAAATTCTGATTTATTCATAAATAAAAGTGTTTTTAAAATGTCCCGTTTTGGAAAGGAAAGTCAAGACATTATTAGGGAAGAAGTTCAACACTTAATTCCCGATAATACGAAAAAATGGAAACTGAGTGTTTGGAAACAGTTTTTGGAATTTTGCAAAAGAAAAGTCCTATAATATTGATGATGAAAATATTTCTACTGAACAGCTAGCCCATGTCTTAGAAGATTAGGCCTTTAATATGAAGAAAGAAAATGCCGACGATTATAAAGAAAGTGTTGTAAAAGTTATGTTTAATTCCACGGCTAAGCAATTGCAAGAAATGTTTTTTAATAAATATAATAGAAAGTTTGACCCGTTTTCTGATGTTGAGTTTGTAGCAGCCAGAGCAGCACGGGATGCCAAAAGACGACAACTTCAAAAGGATTTCCTTAAAAAGGAAATTAAGTGCTTTGGCATTGAGCAGTGAAGAATATGAGAAAATTCTTCAAATATGGGATGAGGATTGTCCTGATGGTCTTCAACGAAAGTTTTTTTTTTATTGCATCGCACGAATTAGCCTGGAGAAGTGGGGAAGGATGTTCAGCTTGTGTTACATATTTTTAGAAGAAAATGACAATATGGGCAATTACACAGGACGAATAGAATACAATCCAGTTTTCTCAAAGACGACCCAAGGGGTTCGAGAAAATTGGCTGATAGTAAGTGGCTTATTACAAATACTGCTTACCCAAACATTTGCCCCGTTCGGTTATTCAAAAAATTATTCGAAAAAAGAGGTAAATTCATAAAAATTAACAGATTGTTTTAACTCCCAATGAAAACTTTAATAAGCCAAATTCAAAAGTTGGTTCAAAAATTGCCCAATTGGAAAAAATACAATTTCTACTTGGTTTAAGTCTGCAGCAAGTCACATTGGTATTGACATTAAAAAAATTAAAGTTACAAATCATTCAGGAAGAGCTACTGCAGATTCAAATTTAGCTAAAAAAGGAGTCGGTGAACAACAACTGATTAAGATTACAGGACATAGCAATAGTCAATCCATTAAACCCTACTTGCAGCTTGATAGTACACACCATCAGAATATAGTTGAAACGATGAGGAGCAGCACTTCAAGTAGCGTTTTTAAAGAAAATTCTGACCATCAAAGTAATGTTTATAATAACTGTATGTGTAACATTACTAACAATTATGAAGCTAAACATAATTAGATTACATATTAGAAAATTAAAGTAGTACATAGGTATAATATCTAAATAGTGAAATATAAAATATATATTAATATATTCTTGTTCTGGTTTAACATTGTTATAATTTCAGTTTTTTTAGTGAAATAAAATGTTATTTTCTAACTTTAGTTCTAGAAAACTTTCATAAATAATTTAAAAACATCTTATAATTTGGTTTTTTATTAACATCAGACTACTAATGTTAGTGGAATATCATTTACTTTTGATAATAATTATTATTTTTAAGTAGGTAGGTACTTCAAAGTGTTACCTATGCTTAATAAAACATTTTTTTTATTGAAATAAACTGTAAATTTCCAACTTTAGTTACATAGAACCTTTATAAATAACTTAAAGACATCTCATATTTCCATCTTTTATCAACTTATATTAGTGGAACATCATTTACTTTTGATAATTATGACTCTTGAGTAGGTATCCTACTTCAAGATTTTATGTTTAACCAAATGAAGCTTTTTTCTTAGTAAAACAAAATGCAAATTCCTAACTTTAGTTATATATAACCTTTATAAATAACTTAAAGACATCTTATATTTCCATCTTTTATCAACGTTAATCTACTAATATTAGTGGAACATCATTTACTTTTGATAATTATGACTCTTAAATACCCTACTTCAAGATTTTATGCTTAACAAAATGAAGCTTTTTTCTTAGTAAATTAAAATGCAAATTCCTAACTTTAGTTACATATAACCTTTATAAATAACTTAAAGACATCTTATATTTCCATCTTTTATCAACTTTAATCTACTAATATTAGTGGAACATCATTTACTTTTGATAATTATGACTTTTAAGTACCCTACTTAAGATTTTATGCTTAACAAAATGAAGCTTTTTTCTTAGTAAAATAAAATGCAAATTTCTAACTTTAGTTGCATAGAATCTTTATAAATAATTTAAAGGCATCTTATATCTCCATCTTTTATTAACTTTAATCTACTAATATTAGTGGAACATCAGTTACTTTTGATTATTAGTCTGAAGTAAGCCCTATCTATGTCTTGTTTCGCTGATGCGTTAAAAACGTCTAGGCGGCCATGAAATGTAAAAAGAACTTAGTAATGGCCGCTAGACTTACAAAATGTCAACTACGTAAAAAATAGATTATTAGGTATTATCTAATTATTAAAAAACTGAATCGACAACAGAAAAAGTATACCTAGTGTATAGTATAAAAATGGCTTTAAACTTAACAAAATACGGATTGTGTAGTTTGTGCAAAGAATATTCAGACATTAAAAAATACCATCGTCAGCTTCCCTATTTATCAAAATGCATTGAAGATCTTAACTACGAAGAATCCACGGATGAAAAACTGTTTACAAGAATCCAAGAATATCTAGTAAAATCTTCAAGTAAATTTAATAAAATATCTAAATTCAAAATAAATAAACTTGTGTCTAAATATTTTATATATTTTACTAAACATAGACATTTACAATATTCCGAGCAAATTTCAGTTTTACGTCCTATTTATTCTCCATTAAAACGAGAAAACTTTTGTTAGAATTTGAACATCACTTAAATTTAGTTACAAACATTTGTTATTAAATTTCTTATTTAGTATTAATGTAATAAATAATTTTTTAAACATTTGACAAATCAAATTTGCATAAATTTTTATTTTTATAAGCAAAAATATTCACAGTAATATGCATTTTAAGAAAAAAAATGGTAATAATTCTACATAAATAAGGCACTGTAATTCCCGCGTCATTATTTTGAATATTTTGACGTTTCAAATGTGACAGGGAAATTTCCAGTGTAATCTCGCTGGAAGTGCTAGTGGATGAATATTTCCGGAAATTTTTGTCGTTGCCATGGAGATAATTCTAAATAAAAGCTTCTGATTGGTTGGAAAGAGTAGGTTCAAAATTTTTAAACAAAATTATAAAACAATCCAGAATAATAACAAATGTTTACAATTTCAATGCAAAGAGGATAAAATACACAGAACCTGTACCAAAGAGACTCTGAAGGCAAAGGAAACTGCTCTGGCCCTTGTGACCCCTACGACAACTGTTGGGAATGGAAAAATAAAGTAAACAAACTAAGATAAATACGGAAGAAAATGTAAACAACCCTACCTACATAGCCGATAAAAGCAAAACTGCTAAGGAAATGTAATTTCTAGACAAACCTACAAGCTGTCGAGGATTGTATATAGGGGGAAAAACCATACCGAATACCTAGAGGAACAAAATTTGGTTACGAACCCCTGACATGGTTAATCCAAAATATCAACATTTTAAAGGTAAGTCCCTGCTTAAATTAGAAACTATTGATTTACACAAAGTGAATTTAACGTACTTAATAAGCTTGGTTTAGTCAATAGTGAAAGATGTACCTCAAAATTAATGTTGCATCGAACAAAATTAAGGCCAGTTATCGTCTTGAGGTATCTTATGTTAATTTTTTAGTACACCATACTGCAAGGGGAAAAAAGCAACGTAAAGCATAAGGTAGGATACCAAAGGCGATAGAAAGACAGAAGTAACCCAGCAATTACAATAAAATTTGGAGCCTTTTGCCAAAAATAATCTGCAAAAAAAAATTAAAACCGAACTGCATTAAGGTAAACAAACTAAATTATTAAAAACAAACCTAGGAATAAAAACTAACCGTGACAACGCACAACTGAAAAATAATATTAATAAGAATAAAAGCTATTCTTTTTGTATTTTTTATATAAAATAAAAACTTACAAAAAGAAAATAATTTATTTTTATATTAATGAGGGCGAAATATAGTTAAAAGTCCACCCATAAACTTGTAAAAGGGTTAAGTCATCTCTTAAATATAAAAAATAAAAATTACTTTAAAAAATCTAGGAAAAACTACTAAGATGTTCTAAATAATTAGAAATTCAAATCGTGTATTTGAATTAAATTATTTCCGTTCTACGAAAAATGACTACGAATTCATTTTTACTAAAACATATTAAAAAAACCAAACCAACAAATAGGAAGAATAAGAAAACGGTTGTTTTATGTCGTATCACTTTTGTTTCAATACATATTCTTCAGGATTTTGAAAGAAAAAATGTTAAGATGACCTTTTAACACTTTTTTTTTAAGAGAAATATTATAAATATGGCACTGTGCAGTTCTTGTTGGATAACTCTCTACCTTATATGATACATTTATCCTTAGTTTCATTTTTCTTTTCTGATAGCATATTCTGTAATCTGGTTTATCCGTATAAAAAACAATACTTCTTGGACTTGCTTTGTAGTACACCATCCTGCAATTAAAAATTTTGGTCTAAAAAGTATTAATTTGTTTTCATATTTATTTTATTCTGTCCTTTCTAAAAGCATTTACAAGTACAAAAAAGGAAAATTTTAAAACTTGTTCCTATATCAAGCTCTTAATTTTGTTAAATTTAAAGATATAAGGTGTCATTTAAAATTATTTAGTTAAATAAAACTGTTAGATAAGATAATTAAAAATAAAAGAAAGTTTCAAGTACTTATTGCCATATTTTTTTTAGTTATACAAAAAAGATTACATTATAAATGGGCAATGGGCACTTTTAGGGGTTAAGTGCATTTTCTGGGAAATATTTACTGGAAGATAAATGTCCTTTAAAATTATGTTCCTAATTTATAAAACACCTTGTACTCATATAAGGAAACCTAAACTAGTGTAATGGAATGCAGGTGAACAGCAACATCAATATGTTAATATGCATAAAACTTGATGTTTTCCTTAGATAGAGTAGTAATTATATCCCTATAAAAACGCACAGTTAAACGGGCAGACGCAGAAATCCCGGTGTTCATGGTTTTACCGGATCGAAATAAATCCATCGACATTGTACATATTAGAACACGAAGCTTTCTTAGTTGCGTATTTATATTTTCGATAAATACTTACCATTTATATATTGCAAAAATAACCAATATAATAAGGTTAGATTAGATTAGAATATTTGATCGGAGATGGCAAATATGACCTCCACCCCTGCAACCTTATCAGTTTTATTGTGGTTTCGCCTATCGTTCTTTAGAGTACCTTGTCCATGCCCGTCTTCTTAACTAGACTCCAGAGTCTTGACACTGGCCACTCCATACATCTTGCCGCTTTTGGCTTTTCCTCACCAAGCCTAGTAAACCTAAGCCTACATAGTGCTTCGCAGTGGTACCACACATGTACGGCTGTTTCTTCAGCCTCCTGGCAGAACCTACACAGGCTATCCTCCACCAGGCCTATTCTTTTCAGGTGATTGTTGAGTTTGCAATGTCCTGTTAGTTGACCTACCGTTATCCTTACGACCTTACGACTGTGGCTCAGTAGGTCCGAGGTAAACTTGGCCAAGCAGGTCTTAATGAACTGCTTTGTCTGTCGTTGTCCTGGTGTTTGTACACACCAGCTTGAAAACTCTCTGTCTACCCAGCTCTTAAAAGATGCTTTAAAAAGGCCTGCCGAGATTCCACAAAATTGCTCAGAACCTCAAAAAAGAAAAGGTAAAGGCATAAAGAATTTAAAATAATTTTGCTGATATTTTTTCAACCGTGTTTGATATTTTAAGCATCTTTTCTGGGGGTATTAAGTTTTTGTTATGTAAAAAATTCATTTCAACCTTGGATTTGTATTAAAAAAGAAAAAAATACTTTGCATTACATATATCGCATGTAAAAAGCAGATTATTTTTCGTTCTTTTGTTACAATTAAATGCATTGTGATATGTTTTTAATTTAAGCAGTTCTGTATTTTTATATATTTATGTTTAAAGTTATGTGTTTTGCTGATGGTCTAAAGGTTTCATCGTAAAATTCATTACATTTACAAGATATTTTAGAAATGACGTCCCTTATATTCTTTTCGTTGACAATAATGGTGTTGTTTTTGTTATTTAACATCTAATAGTGCTTTGTGTTTTACACACAGCATATTGTTAGTATCTTTCCTCTGTATATAATGTCAAAAGTTTTTATAATTTTCAAAATTTATTGCTTAATTAACATTTTAAAGTTTAATTTATATTTGTCAAACGGTGACTGGGTTATTACCGAGGCCATAATATATATATATTTTTTAAATTTTTAGACATCTTTTTAAGTTTCTACTATATTCGTAAGACTCAATTGACTCTGTTTACTTTTTTAAATCTTGTAGTACCAAGCATTTTCACATACGTTCGATACCAAGGGGGGTGCATTTGCACCCCAGTTTTTTGTGTTTTTTCGCAAATAAATTATTTTGTATATATTTTTATTTTAATACACTGAAAAAATAAACACAACCCGATTAAGTAAAAATTTAATTTTTTACTTTAACTGACATGCAAGATTTTTTTTCGGAGTGATTTACACAAACAAATTGTCCACATTTTGCACTGCGTCCTGTTGATTTTCTTTTTTTTTTTATTATTTTTTACAGAGGAAACATTAAACTTAAATTCCCACTTGTCTTGTTAAAGATATATTTTGCGACTCCAGTTCTGGAACAACTTTCGAAATATTTTCTTTTGTACTTGCTTTCAAACCATTAGTATTTTTATATTTAAAAACCATATTTTCCTTATTTAAATCTTTTTTTTTTACTATAGAAAAAACTGCCTTCTTGTATCCAAGTGGCCGGACCCATAATCTGGATTTTTAATTTCCCATATTTTATAAGCATTTATAGCTCCTATACCGATAATATAGTAAAAAAGTTCCATGGGCCATCTAGGAGTTTTTCATTGTGTTTTATATTTTACATAATATTATTTCTTAAAACATTAAATAACAAATGTATTGGATATAAAAACAAAAATAATTAAATTATGTACTGCCAAAAATATAGTTGTATATTGATCATTGGAGACGTATTAAAAAAGACCCATGATTTGCTAATTTGAAAAGCCTACTTTTCAAATTACGCGCCGATTCCCTGCATAATAAAGCATATTATTTCATGTGCCAACACTGTCAAAAAGCTCGTGAGCCGGAATACCTCTAGACGCGAGCATAATCGGGGGCTTGTTCAGGTTAGGATACGAAAATTCAGTATTCTGAGATTCCGCACAAAACGATTTTTTTGTCAAATCCCACCTATTCTAAAACTTTTTAAAATTTTAGCTTAGAGAAAAATCTTTTGATGTGATATTTTATCTGATCCTATTTGATTTTTTATCCACCTTGTAGATCAGCATTAAAATAAATAGAGAAGTCATTAATATGAAAAAAAAAGCTAAAATCCTTTAAGGCTCTGTAACATCCCACTGTACATTTCTATTTTTAAAACATACATATATTTTATTAATCAGATACATTTTTTTGGCAATGTTGAAAGTTATATTTATAGTTGATTAACACGTGTATAGTTTAGCTTAAATTTATGATTGTCATTAAATACCGGTTTTAGATCTTCCTATTTTATTTAAAATAAAATACATTTATCAAGATCGTGATCCAAGAATATAATTGATCCACTTTTATGTACTTAAAAAAATGATTATACCAAAAACGTGTGACTTAATAAAACACGTGTAATATTAATAATTGCATTTCCTTTTTTTTGATATCAAAAGTATTAACTAAAACATTTTTGAAAATTCTGAGAATTTTTAAATTTGAAATAATGATGTAATTTTAGGGTTTCTTTAAAGTACCTTAACATTGAAGTAACGTAACCAAGTATTAATTAATTTTTTCATTTACAACACTTTTCCTAAGCAATAAATATTGTTATATTATAACTGAAAACCAGTTTACTAGGAAGGACATTATTTTTGCTATACATATTAATTATTTACTGAGATTTTTACTTATGTAAATGTCTTCCTTGGTAAAAACTAAAAATACTGCAAAAAATTATAAATATGTTTGCTACTAAGATTGGTAGTAATTTTCCTTGTCATATTTAGCTATTTAATTATCACAGCCCATCAATCATTTTTATATCTCTTAATTAGTTTATTTTTTGTAATGTGATTTAAAATTTTTATGTTGTCAATTGAGGAAACAACAAACAAGAATAAAATTAAAATTTTGATTTTGTTTATCAATAACAATAGACATAAAAGCAGCTTTATATCTTTGTGTTTCACAGTTTTGCGGCTTTACTGTCAAATTAGACTAACCAGTTTCTTTTCTACTACAACTACAAGTCATAACTTTAATGTCAAGACTCTCAATAGAAGTGCTCTTATTTTGCCACCTGAACGTCTCCGATAATTATCCAAATAAGTGACTCCTGTGGGTGGTTTCTGAACAATTAGAAATAAAAGGCAACGGAATAGCATTTTACGTAATAAATTAAGTTAAATGTCATTGGTGGATTATTTAAAAAATAACAGTCGCATCCTAGCTCAAAAGTTAATCCTTCAAAAGTAAGATGCAGACGGAGGCCATTGGTTTTCTTAATAACTCATAACCGATATTAGAAGCAATAGGTTGTGAATATCAGCCAATTATATCACGGCTAGAAGATAGCAAAGACAAGTTAAAAATAAAGAAAGGATTCGTTTGATATTAAATACCCGATATTTTTAACGATTATGGCTACTTACCTACTACTTAAATTATTATTTAAAAAATTCCTTACATTTTTGTTATTTTCCTTTGCTAAATAAAGTTGCAATGAATTAAAAATGTACTGTAATTTTAAAAAATTCGCTTAAAAGGGAATATATATATATATATATATATATATATATATATATATATATATATATATATATATATATATATATATATATATAAAAACTATATATATATATATATATATATATATATATATATATATATATATATATATATATATATATATATATATATATATATATATATATATATATATATATATATATATATATATATATATGTATATTAAAGAACTAAACTTTTTAAAAGCAGCTTACCTTAAAATATTTAAAGGCATATGTCTTGTGGGGGAAAAGGGGGCAAATAATCCTCGTTAAGAAAAACAAAAATGTGCGGGATGTTGGTGATCTGTTTTTCCACATTTCAACAGGTGGAATAGGAAGAGTGTTGGGGGTTTGTTTCCTTAAGCGGGGTTGATAACGTGCCCATATTTACAGTGCAGCCTGTTGGTTTATTGAGCCCTGTGCCATTTCTTGTTATAGCAGTCCTTTATTAGGTCTAATAGATTTCTACCAAAAGTCTACGCGGAAGAGAAATTTCGCACTATATATTTCCGAACGGTATGTGTCTTCGGTACGTCATTGCGTTGCAGTCGTATATGAGTGTTAGGCTGTTTCCTCCTCTTCCTCCCAGAAAAGCCTGCATGTTGTAAAAACCTTAGGTATGCCTATTTCCTGCAAGTGTATCTTAAGATGACAATGGCCTATCAGAAGTCCTACTAATTCTCTTAGCTGAGTGGACCCTAGAGGGAGGACCTCAGCTGTTAGTTTCTTGGATAGTTGCTCAAGATTTGCCTTCGCATGTCCTCGACCAGCTGAGGCATGCCAACGATTCAAATGCTGTTTTTGGAACCATCTGTCTATTTTTGTTTTTATAGTCTGTTTTGATAACTCGGTCTCGGTCGTTAAAATTTCTAGGAGAAGCGATTCTTGCTAATTCATCTGCTAATTGACTTCTATTCCTGTGTGTCCAGAAACGAGGAGTTCTATCGTTGGGGTCCTGGCAACAAGTTCTTTTAAGTCATTTAGGCACTCCCTCGCGAAACCTGTTGTAATAATACTTCTTTAAATTCTTAACGTTTCAAAAAAAATATATTTAATTTTATGTTACTATAACTAACTAAGGCTAAATCACCCTTAATGAATAGATTGGCTTGGAAAATGCCTGAAAATAACATAAAGAAGCATTGTAAAGTAATAAAGACGTAAGACAGTTATGAAGCAATTATCAAGAAAATTTAAAAAATTAAGGGTATATTTTAAACAACATACAAAGGTGTTAAGAAACCTAAAAATTAGCAAATGAAGATTAAAAATTTTACTTTTCTTTACATATATTTTAAAAACAGAGCCTATGTTACACAAATGGGGAAATTTACAAGGTAGCTAAACTTTTTAGCGACAAACTCAAAGACTCAGCCCATTAAACATTTTTATATTTTTTAATTAGTTTTTTCTTAATTTTGTACTGTAATTTAAAATTTTTATGTTGTCCCTTGAGAAAACAACAAACAAGAATAAAATTAAAATTTTGATTTTGTTTCTCAATAACAATAGAAATAAAAGCAGCTCTATATCTTTTTATTCCACAGTTTTGCTGCTTTACTGTCAAATTAGACTATAGTCCAGTAAATGAAAGGACAGAGCTGTAAATAAATCTGAACAGTTTTCTCTTGTATCGCAATTATTAGGTCTTCGGGGATGATTTCGAGCAAAAAAAAGTTTATCAACATTAATAGGTGGGAAAGGGCTGAAAATAGCCTCTTAAGGCCCGAAAAATGGGTTTCCCGCTAATATCTGCTAAAATATGCGAATTGGAGATTTTTTTTAGGACAAAAAATAAAGATTGCCTTATAGTCTACAAAAATGGTCCCTATAATTTTTGTCAAAAAATCGATAGTTTTCGAGATAATGGGACCCAAAAGTCTCCTCATTTCAGCTGCCGCTCTGCCCCTAGAATGCCGCTATCTTAATGGATTCACTTATAAGCGGGCGGACGAATTGTTCCATTACTCGGGCAATAATGTACATTTTTTAATCATTTAAAGTTCATCGAAATGGGAAAACCCGTACCTATTATTGCATATGAGTTTGGGTTCATTCTGATTTTTCTAGAATATTAAAGAAAGCGGTCAAAGTTTTTTTTTCACAATATTTTGAGAGAATCTTTAACTTATTAATATTTTTAAAAAAAAATGGTTTGTTATTAACAATTATTTTTTATAATGTAACTTTAGCAAGTGTTCAATGATCCCAGAAAATTTCCTTCACCATCTTTCTTGCGTTTTGATAAAAAATTGTTTTGCCCATCTGCATTATTTAGTCGTTTCCGGAGTTCTCGAAAATCTGTAGAATAAACGCGAATCAAAACTGATTATCTATTGAAATGCTTTTCAATGCACATAATATGAAAGCTTAGAGTGTCCAGTTTTTAAATGTCCTTTTTTCTTTTTAATAAAGTCCAATAATTTTTTATAAATCAGGGAAATTCATCATGGATTTTTCGACGGCCGTTTTTGCGAAAAAAATGGTAGGGACCATTTTTGTAGATTTCATTTTTTGTTCAAACAAAAATTCTATAATTTCTGGCAGATACTCGCGGGAAACTCATTTTTGGGACTTTGTAGGAGCATTTTTAAAGGGTTCCCACATCGGAATCGTGATAAACTTTTTCTCACTCGAAAGCATCCGCGAAGACCTAAGAATTGCGTCACAAATGAAAACTGTACAGATTTATTTACAGCTTTGGGTACTTTCAGGTTTTCAGTTACTGGGCTACTAACCAGTTTCTTTACTACTACAACTACAAGTCATAACTTTAATGTCAATACTGTCAATAAAAAATGATCTAATTTTGCCACCTTTACTCCGATAATTACCCAACTACGTAAGTCCTGTGGGGGAACAATTACACCGGCACAAAAAAAATAAAGGGTCTGTGAAAGGCCAGACCCATCCATCTTTATTATTTTGATGCTCTGAGTCCAAATCCAAGATCCGTTTGGCCATTACACCCTTAAAATTTTGAATACATTCGAAAAACTGCTAAAATGGTTAAAAATTTCAGTCGAGTTCAATAAAAATGATGTTTCCCATATTTCGATACGCTGAATTTAAATCCGGAATCCGAAATCCGTTTGGCCACACGTGTACACCTTTTAAATTTTAAGTAAATTGAAAAATTTAACAATTTTTTGCAAATGGCTAAAAATTGCAGTTATAAAAATGATAGAAATTTAATTAAAAAGATCAGGTATGTTTATTATGTATTTTAATACGCTAAATCCTAATCCGTTCCCCTTTGGCCCACACCCTCCAGATTTTGAGTAGAAAATTTTAAAAAGCTAAAAATGGGTACAAATTTCAAAAAAAATTTCAGATATGGAATGGGGAAAAAAAAATATATTAAACAGGATCCAAAATATGTTTTTTATATATTTCGATTCCAAATCTAAATTCAAAGTCCGTTTGGTCGTATGCTTTTTTTAATCAAGTTTAATAAAAAAAAACATAACTGTAATTTTTTCGAAATCTTTAGAAGTTTTTCCAAATCTACTTAAAATTTGGAGGGTGTACGGGAAAAATTTGAAATTTTGATTCAGCCTATTAAAATACATAAGAAACATACTTGATCGAGTCCAATAAAAAAAATTCCATAACTGCAGTTTTTAGCCATTTTCAGCGTTTTTTCTTACAATTTACTAAAAATTTAAAGGGTGTGCAGCCAAACAAGCTTCATATTTAGATTTAGCGTATCGAAATATATAAGAAATATACTTGATCCAGTTCAATAAAAAAAAAACGTTTTTATTGAACTCAACTCAAATTTTTAACCATTTTTAGCAGTTTTCTGCAATTTACTCAAAATTTTGAGGGTGTATGGGTCAATTCAGCGCATCAAAATACATATAGATGGATCTGGTTAAATCACAGCCAAGTTTACTTTTTTTTATGTGCCGGTGTTAGAAATAGAAGGCAATGAAATATCATTTCACGTAATAAATTAAGTTAAATGTCATTGGTGGATTATTTAAAAAATAACAGTCGCATCCTAGCTCGAAAGTTAATCCCTCAAAAGTAAGATGCAAACGGAGGCCATTGCTTTTCTTAATAACTGATAACCGATATTAGAAGCAATATCACGGCTAGAAGATAGCAAAGCAAGTTAAAAGTAAAGAAAGAAATGTTTGATATTAAATACCCTATTTTTAACGATTATGGCTACTTACGTACTAATTAAATTATTATTTAAAACACTCCTTCATTTTTGTTATTTTCGTTTGCTAAATAAAGGTTAAAAGAATTAAAAATGTACTGTAATTTAAAGGAAATTCGGTTAAAAAAAAAAAATATATATACTAAATAACTTAACTTTTTTAGAAACCCTTTCCTTAAGATATTTAAAAAAGGATATGCCTCTATGTGGGGAAAAAAAGGGGGAAAATAATCCTCGTTAAGAAAAAAAAAAAATGTGCGGGATGTTGGTGTTCTGTTTTTCCACATTTCAACAGGTGGAATAGGAAGAGTGTGGGGGCTTGGTTTTTTGCTTTTATCGGTTTTTGTGCCCATATTTACAGTGCAGCCTGTTGGTTTATTGAGCCCTGTGCCATTTCTTGTTATAGCAGTCCTTTTTTTGGTTAAAAGGTTTCTCCCCAAAAATTTATGGGGAAAAGAAATTTCGCACTATATTTTTTTGAACGGATTCTCCTTTTTTGTCACTGCGTTGCAGTCGTTTTAATGTTAGGCTATTTTTTCTTCTTCCCCCCAAAAATCTGAGTTGTAAAAACCTTAGGTATGCCTATTTCCTGCAAGTGGACTTTTAAATGACTGGGCCCCCAGAAGTCCCAATTAATTTTTAACTGATTTGGCCCTTTTAACCTTCGACCAGCTGATGCATGCCAACGATTCAAATACCCGTTTATATACTCTGTTTTGATAGTCTGAGGACTAGGTCTTGACCGTTAAAATTTCTAGGCGAAGCGGCTCTTGCTAATTCATCTGCTTTCTCATTAACTTTTATTTTTGTGTGTCCAGAAACCCAAAGAAGTTCTATCGTGTT
>JAHBCN010008982.1:0-36646 GCA_019359885.1 Listronotus oregonensis | reverse complement strand
ATATATATATATATATATATATATATATATATATATATTTTTTTTAAGCAATTATTTTTACATATATTTCTTTGCTTACTTTGCAATAATATTAATATTATTAACAACTAGCCCTTCTAATAAACATAAAATAATTACAATTTAATTTTAAAAAACTGAAACGTGTGTGGATTAGGATTATATTAGTAAATCGCTAATACGTCTTTAATCACATTTAAAAAGTAATATTTAAATTATTTCAACAAAACTTATTACAACTAATTACGTTTACTAATTTTTTTTGACTTAGCTATGTACAACATATCCCGATTAATCTTGTTTATATAAATGTATTAAGGCTTTAATTACACAGGCACATAAAAAAAAAGTTCTGAACCAGATATGTAAAGAAACTTCCGGTATGTTTTTCGGTTCGCTAAATACGAATTCGAAGTCAGAATTTGCCCATCACCCTTAGATTTTGCCCCAGCAAACCCCCAGCACTCCCCCGAAAGGTCGAAATTTTATTCATTTGGAAAAGATATAATAAATATCAATACGTTTTTTTATGTTGTGAAAACGAATATGAAGTTAGAATTTACCCATAACCCTTGAATTTAACCCTAGCAACCCCCCAGCATCATTCAGAAACCACCCTAAGGGCAAAAATTTTATTTTATTAGAATAATTGAAATAAATACCTAACAATATGGTTTTCGTGTGCTAAAAATGAACATAAAGTCAGAATTTACCCATCACCCTTACATTTTGCTCCAGCAACCTCCCGCAACTCCCCCTCCTTAATGGGTAAAATTTTTTTTACTTAGAATAGTTGTAATAAATATCGGATAATACGTTGTTTGGTGTACTGAAAACGAATATAAAATTATAATTTACCCATCACCCTTAGATTTGGGTCAAAATTTTATTCATTTGGAAAAGATATAATAAATATCGCAATGTATTTTGGGTGCTGAAAACGAATATGAAGCTAGTTTACCCCTGACCCTTAGTTTTTCCCCACAAGCCCCATCCCCCCCCCCCCTTAAGGGTCATAATTTTATTATTTGGGAAAAGATGAATACATATCTGACATTATTTTTTTTGTGCCTAAAACGATTATGAAAATTAAAATTTAAATAACCTTTTTAATTTAACTTAGTAGCCAGCAACGCCCAGTATTACCTAGCAACCACCCTTGGACAAAAATTTTTTTTTGTAAAAATTAAATAAATAGGGGGCAATACGTTTTTGGGTTTTTAAAAAAGAAAAAAAATGAAGAAAATGAAGTTATAATTTACCCATCACTTTTAAATTTTGCCCCAATAGCCCCCAAAAACACCTATTAACCTTTAAAGGGTCTAAATTAATTTTTTTTGGTTGAATTAAAATAAGTATCTAATACTATATTTTTAGGTTTTTACAAAATATATTAGTAATACACTTAAAAATATTTTATTAAAGAACCTAAAAGGAATTTGAACATGAAATAATAAAAAGGATACTTTTATACACAGACAAGGCTATCAATACAAGGAATTAATTTTTTTTCACTTTTCACACTTTTTTTTTTCTTGGGACAGTCCACCAAGGCTGTGGCCGTACTGTACTAGCTTTTCTGTAAGGGTGGGATCATAAATAAGACGAACAGCTCTTCTTTGATTGGAGTCAAGAATGCTAAGTGTTGTAGGAGGCACCACTCCCCAGGCATGAGAAAAACATTTAGCGAAATATGAGTTTTGACGATAACATTTGATCATTTTTAAAAAAAAAAATACAAATAGAGGATTTGCTTCTGATAGTCCGATAATTTAATAGCATATTTTAATTTTTTCTACCAGTGTTCCCCTTAATGCCTGGGTAAATTTAGTGTCTCGCTTTTTAGATAAAAAATTTTGAAAATCCAAAGCTGCCACTGGGTCTTATTCATGAAAGTTGCAGTCTTATATCGGGCTCCGCGTCCAGCTTATTGCATGCGATACTTTTTTTCGGTAATACGTAAGTCGAAAATCCAGTCAGGATTCTGGACTCAGAGAATCTTTTTTTTTTCGCGGAACCCTTGCCGAAGTCGTGCGAAACCCCAGGGTTCCGCGGAACATACTTTGAGAAACGCTGTTCTAGGGTGTGTCTAATTAAAAATACATAAAGTTTACACAGCCACAATAGTTTTTTTGGAGTTGTTGTGGCTATTGATGCAACTAGGCGCATATTAGTGCGCCAGTTCCAGCCTTCCGCATGTATTTAACACAGAATTTTTAGCCTTTTATCCCCCTATTGAAACTTCGGCTTGTTCCACATAATTTATATAAGTATTTTTATTCACTGTGAAAAAAATAAAAAAGTTAGGTCCAGTGATCTCTGAGATATTCAATTTTGAAAATCGCTCCTCTTACTACTGACTGACTGACTCACAGAAATTTTAGGGCACTTCCTGAGGAAGTAAAAACTTAAAATTTAGTATGTAAGTAGTTTTTAAGACACAAGTAAAACAAAAACAACCTGAAATCTGCACATTTCACTTGGAACGCCCTGAGACAGGGCCGTAATATATTTAGGAGGTATTTTAGAATTTTGTAATCTAATTGAGTCTGAGGTCTGAGTTTTTAAGGTTGTAATTTTCTTATAATTTAAAATTTAGGCATAATTTTAGTCACTTAACAAAGAAAATTGGTACATTTACCTATCAGAGCCGTAACCCTTTTTTTGGCCCCCGTCTATTCTACCTAAAGGAAGGGGTACTAAGAAAGGAAGCATAAAAATCCCCCTCCCATTATTTTTATTCATTGAACTCAGTAAAAATAAAAGAGATCTCACCAAAAACACTTATGTTAAATAAGGACCGTGTTTCTATCCAACAATCTCGGCAGCTCAAAGTACTGAGATCTAAAATGAGACGAAAATTGGTCCACAATTTTGTAAAAAAGATGTGTATTAATAAAAAAAAGTTTATTTGTTTAAACATACAGACCAGTAAAAAAACCTGCCAAGTCAAAAAAGAGTGGACATAATTTGGTTTAATTTTAGATCTTAGTAATTCAAGCATCCAAGATTTTTGAATAGGACCTTTGCCCTTATTTAACATGGGTGTTTTTTGTGAGATTAATAGGTTTCATTGTAACATTATAATTTAATTTACCTCAGCTTTGTACTAGTGAATTGCTAAACCCCCAAAAAGGGATTCTACAAATCCCAAAATTCTTGTGTTTTTTCCGCATTATAATTTTTAACACTTAATTTTGGGGCGATTTCCCCATTTTTTTGGGAAAGGAAATTTTTTTGGTTGGAAAAAAATGTACCAACCTTTTCAGGAAAAAACGATGATGTCAAAAGAACTTTTTTTTTTTGGCCCCTGTCAAATCACATCCAAAAGCTTGAAGGACGGTTAGTTGATTTTGGGGCTTCCTATCTTTTTTTTTAAAAGGAAGCTGTTGGGGTTTTCTTTTGGGTTTTTATTTGTTTTTTTTTTTTTGTTAAAATTTTTTGTTAAAGGGGGCCCGTTTAAAATTTAAAAAAAACGGTGTACTTCCCCAATTTTAAAACATATTTTTGACGTTCTTTGAGAACTTTAAAATCCTCATTGTTATTAAGAGGTTATTAATGATTAAAAGTTAAAGGAATTTTGTTTCCTTTTTTCCCCAGCTGCTGTGCTTTCAGCTGATGAATGACAAACCAGGCAAATTGGCAAAATTTTTAGTAGGCCCCATTTTTTTAAACCCCAGAAGATCCAAGGGGTTCCTTTTTTTTAAAAAACAAAACCAAAATCGTCTATTAAAAATTTAAATTGGGGGTTTTTATGTTGCAATAGGAAATTGAATTAAACTGTCAAAAAACCTATTAAATTGTGCTTATTTTATTATTGATTTATGAACGTAGCCCCTTTTTTTTATTTTAATTATAAACTTTACATTTTTTAGTAAGAATAGTGAAAAATACTCATCCAATTACTCGTTTGTTTTTAATTTTTTTTTCTTAAATTATTTAAAAAAGGGTTGGGGTTTTTAAAAAAACCCCTTTTAGTTTAAAAAGGGGTTTCCCCAATATGAATCAACTTTTCGTTCTATTTGCAGTTCTTAGTGTTAGTTTGGGTAAGCAGCAAAACATTTTTTTAAATTTAAAAACTTTCGCTGGTTATAAATTTTATAAATAAAAAACATTTTTTCTTGGTAAATTTTTTCCCCAATTTTTATTTTCTGTACAATTAAAAAGACACCGCTGTCTTTGGGAAAATATTAAAAAAAAAACATTTTAAAAATTTAATAAAATTTTTTGGGCCCCCAAAAAACCCCCAAAAGGTTTTGACTTAATAAGTTATGGGGTTAAAAAATATTTTTTTTTTTAAAAAAATTTTTTTACTTATACACTGTGTTTTTATAAATGGGGGTTAAAATTAAAAATTTCGTATTTTTTCCCCCAAAAAAAAATCGGACAAATCATTTTTTTTCAATTCCCCTTTTTGGGGCTAAAATTTATACAGGGGGTTTTAAAAAAAAAAGGATGATATATATTAAGGGTTTTTTTTGGACCCCCCGTATATTTTTAAAAATTTGGTTTTGCATTTGTTTTTTTAAAAAAACCCAAAATTTTTCCCCAAATTTGGGAAAAATTTTTAATTGGGGTCAATTGATTTTAAAAACAACAATGCTTTACAATTGGGTTTTTAAAACTAAAATAACAACACAAATAGCATACTTTTTAAATTAAATATTTAAATTTAAAAAACCAGTAAAACCAAAGTCAAAGGGGGTTTCCGTCGGACGGGGGTTTTCAATTGATTTTCCTTAAACTTTGTTTTCTTGGTTTTTAACTCTTTAATTAATGTGGTTTTTACTGTTTGGTATTTTTCCCTTTTAATGTTTTTAAATGTCCTGGTTTTTTCCCAAGCGGCCGTCATCCCCCCTTCAACGATGCGATTGAGCGACTGGACTGTGAAGAAGCAGTGTAGCCGCAGTCTGTCGCGCTGATATTTTCTTTTGTTTTTTTGTGGGAATTTCCCTGTTTTTTTAAATTTTTAAAAATTTGAAACTTTATTTTTTTAAAAAGGTCCCGGATCTTTTATTAGGTATTTTGAGAGCTTTTAAAATCCCAACTCCAATGATTTTCACCTTATTCAAAAAAAACAGTTTAATTTTTCCCAAAAATCCCGCCAAAAAAAATAGTCTGACCCCTTAAAAATGGTTTTTTAGAAAAATTCCCCTTTAAAATAAAATTTTTGAATAAGTGAAAAATTATTGGGTTTTTGGGGCTAAATAACTCTAAAATACTAATAAAAAAATAAGGGGCGTTTTAAAAAAAAAAAAGTTGACGATGGCGCCCAAAAAAGAAACTGTATAAATCTAATAATACTATCTTTTGAATAAAAAAAATAGCAATAAAATTTGAAAGTTATTTTGTTACATCCATATAAAAAAGTCAAAAAAAATAAAAAAAAAAGAATAATCTTTTTTTTTAAAAAAAAAGTGGGGGTTCAAAATTTTAAAAAATTTAAAAACATTTTTAAATTTGCATCATATTGGCAACTTTGCCTTCTTTTTTTTCCCCCCTTATCTTTAAATTTCCAGAATAATGATAAAACTCAATTTTTTTTCCTTTCAGATTTATTTAAAAAATGGGAATTTTTCCCCCGGGGGGTTTTTGGAAAATTCATTTTTTTCGGGCCAAAATTTAAAATGTCTTTTATTAACCCCCAAAAAAAACCCAAAATCTGCTTTATTAAAATCAAAAATTTTTTTAAATTTTTTCTTCATCCTGTTGCGTTTCCGATTTATTAATGGGGCATAAAACCCCCCATCGCCTTCGCTAAAAAATTTTTGGGTATAAAATTTTTTACATTAAATTTCTTTAAAAAAATGTAAAATGTGTTCGAATGAATTCAGTTATTTTTTCTCATTTTTTTCCACTATCGGCATAAAGTCTAACAAAATAAAACACCTAATGCCAAAAACCCCAAACCCGGTTCCCCCCAAAGTTTTTTTTTCCCCAAAAAGGGGTTCGAAAATTTTTTTAAGCACAATAGCGAAATTTGAAGTGGTATTCACCCCCTCACACTTTTAATTGCTTGACACAAAAAAAAGGGCATATTTATTGGCCTGACGTCTCCAAAATTTAAAAAAAAAAATGATAAATAAAATTTGGGGAATTTTTCCCACTCAGCCCAAAAAAATTTACATTTCTCATACCCGATAACCACCTTTTTGGGAAAATTTTTAAAAATTATATAAAATCCTTTTTCGGGGGTGACGGTTGTTGCTGGTTTAACTTAATTAATCTGTACCTTGTCCATTTTTAAATTTAAAACCAGGGGGAAAAACCGGGTCGGCTCGATTGGTTACTCGAGCAACAAAAAAAACATCGAAAAGCTAGAGGCTTTTTTTTCCGCGCGGTCCCCCCTAAAAACCCAGACTTTTTTTTTTTAAGGACGGAACTATTCCAAAATCAGTCAAAAATTAAAAAAGGGGTATAAAATTAATAATGACTATTTTTAAAGCTTCAGTATTGGAATATGTACTTGGGTTTAATATTAAAATCGTGCCCAAAAAAGTCTGGACTGGGTCAAATATCTCGAGAAAAAAAGGTTGGATTTCCGTTGCAACTGAATTTTTTTTTGACTCGTCTATAAAAATTCTTAATTCCCCAAAAACCCCCCCCTTTAATTTAAGGGGGGGAAAAAAAAATTTTTAAATTTTAAATAAAAACCCCCTTTTTTTTGTTTTTTCAATTCCTCAAAAAATTCTGCTTTGGGCCCCCCCAATTTTTAAAACCCCAACCCCCCCCCTTACATGGGAAAAAAAAAACTAAAAAAATTAAAAAAAAAATGAAACTAAAACTGAACAGTTTAAATTTTTAAATTTAAAACCCCCAATAAAAAAAAAACATGTACAAAAACATTTTTAAAACTCAAATTTCCCCAACCCCCCAACCCCCCAGGGGGGATAAAAAAAATTTTTAAAAAAAGAAATAAACATTTTTAAATTCCAAATTTTTAAACCATAATTAAAAAAAAACATGTCAGAAAAATATTGCCAAAAAAAATTTTTTCCCCAAATTTTTCCCCTTTTTGGGGGGTGAAAAAAATTAAAAAAAATAATTTTTTAAAAAAAAAAATTTTTAAAATTTTTTTGGGTTTTTAAATTAAAAATTTTAAATTGTTTCAATTTTTTTTATTAATTTTTTTTCCCCTGAGGGGGGGGGGTTTAAATTTAGGGGAAAATTTATTTTTTCATTTAAATTTTTGTTCATTTTTTTTTTTTTTTTAACTTTTTTGTTTTTTTTTCCCGGGTTTAAAAAAGGGGGGAAAATTTGGGGGGGCCCCCGAAATTTTTGTCAAAATGAAAAAGGGGGGTTTTTTAAAAAACCCACCCTTCCCCCCCCTTAAAAAGGGGGGGGGGTTTTTTACATAAAAGTGAAAATTTTGTCAAAAACAAAAATTTTTAACTTGGGAAAACACCCTTTCCCCCCTTTGGGCCCCTTTTTTTTTTCTTAACTCCAAATAATAACTTAGGCACAAGGAATTTTTTTTTTTCCAGAATATCTCCAATAAATCATTAATAGTAAAATCCAAATTGTAATATTCAAATCTTACCCGGGAAAATTTGATAGATCAATGTTGGGAAAAATTTAAATTCTCAATTAATCACCCTTACAATATTCATAATTAATTTTTTTTAATTCTGACAATTTTAAAAAGCATTATAATTTGAAATGTGATTATTATAGCAGCCAAAAAACTTACGTCTAAAAAATGTCTATTTTTTTTTTTTGAATCTGAATAAATAAATCGAACTACCTTATGGGGTCCCCTTTAGGCGAAAAAAGTTATTTCTTTTTTTAGATGTACAGCATCTACATATGTACTTATAACCTGTCATGTTATAAATATTTAAAACTGACATTTACGCCCGCACTAGCCTCATTTTACAGTAACTAAATAAACTAAACGTTCCCCCGCGGGAAAAAGCTCGTACTAAATGATCCGCCGTTGAGCGGACCATTATAGTGGGGGACGCTGACCCGCGCCACGCTGTTTCGTATCTGGTCTTTTTTATCTGGGCCATTGTTTTGCTTTCGTTTATACCCAACCCGTCGTTCACATGGAGGGAGTGCAGTGTTGCCAGGTGCTAAATACCACATGGTTGGTATAATTTCCCATTAAATCTTATAACTTGAAAATCTTATTTGAAATAATCATGCGTCATCAAGGTATTAACACATCTCCTACGTAGTTAGACCACCGATTAGGCCCATATAGTTACAAATAAGGGGGCCCTGACCTGTCAAGAATAGGTTTGGCAACGGCTATGCCTTCTTTGGGCACCTGTCTAAAAGGATTTGCCAATACGCGAATTTTGGTTTTTTGGGATCCCGTTGTGCGGCGTGATTCATACTTAATACTAAATATCGAATGTCATAACGATATAACCCTTTTTTAAATAGTATTTGTTCATTTGGGATGATGGATTATTGGGTAACGGATGCAATTGGAGGCTTGAAGTTGTTGGTTTGGCAAGTTTGGTATACCTGGGTGACATTACGTCGGCCATCTTGGACAGACGTGGTCGGTACTGCCATCGAGTGCGGAATGGCCTAAGACCTGTTGGTAGGGCAATTAAGAGAACGAAGGGACTAAACGTCCTCTTTAACAAAAAGGCTCTGACCAGAGCAGGTGCTTTTAGCGTGTAGCGCCTTAAAGAGAAGTTTGAATTGAGAAATTCTCCCGAAAGGGGATTAACTCTTGTAGGCCTTATGTAAGTGGCTTGTCTAGTTTATTTGAGTTTTCACGAAGACATGTTGGTTTGGGGGGAAAAATTGCCTTTGGTCAATCCCTGGGCGAACCAATGGGGTGCTGTAAATTTTTTTTGGTAACACATTTTCCATTTTTTTTTATTGTCGTTAATATTTTTTTATGAAATTCGTTTAGGGGCTATTTTATGTACATAAGGGATAATATTAAAAAGCCACATGGCATTTAAGGGGCTAAAATTAATAAATGTAAAAAAATGCCTTGCAGTCGCCATTTTGTCGACAAGGCTTTGGGATTTTAATTTTAATTTTTTTTTGGTACCAAGTCGGTACCCAATGTACTAAAAGAGTCTAAGAAGTTGTTCTCTTTTAGGGTTTTTATTTTCCACTTCTGGATTTCTCTTTTTTTCCACTACTGAATTTACTTCTATATCTACCCGAGGGGTACGGGCCATTATGGTTCGTGGGGTCCCGCTGGTTGTGAGCTGCGTCACGACGCCCTGGTGATTTGGTCCCAGGCTGCTATGGATTTGTGGCGTTAAATGTTTAGATAAGTGTTTTTTTATTATTGGGTGCATACAGGTTACTGCCCTGACTTTAAAATGATATTTTAAATAAATATCTATTGCCGGAGTTGCAACGCCATATGTTATGATTAGTGATGGGCCTGATCGCTTATGTTAAGAATCGAGTTATTCCATTATGAATTATTGCAATGATCGGATTATCATAATTTAAATTGTCTGAATAATCAAATGATAAAAATTGTTTTAAAAATCAAATTATCAGTTAATTTTTTTTTTGAATTGTCCCATCACTAGTTATGTTTTTTTTCTCCATTTCTTCTTAGGTAACAGGTATGACCTAGCCTTGTTTTAATACTGCCATTTTTTCTCTTTTTCTTTCAGCGTTTTATTTTGGTTAACTTGCTGCAATAATATTAATTTCCGATGTTGCAACATGTTTTCTTTATTCATTTTTTGAATCCTTAAAATAATCAGTTTACTTATAAATTTCCCCAATTACTTTTACATGAAACTCTGTCTGTTTCTTTATTTTGCGGCATTGTCGACTTATTATTAGCGATTCATTTTTAATATTAGCGATAAATTAATGATACCAATTTTTGTGTAATACTGCGTTCCCGTATACCATGGTACACGCGTACAAGGTTTACCTAATCTATTTTTTTTTTTTGTTTTCTTTTTATTTTGTAACTTATTGACATTGAACCTCACTTTGATCCTGAAGTATTATGATATTTTGAAAATTCGTCGTGTTATACACTTGACTGTTTATTTAATACTTTTCTTTATAAAGCGGTAGCCTAGCTTTCCCATATAAGGCACATGGAAAATTATAATGTAATGGCTGACTTCTACTGACCTGCTAATGTGATGTACTGAATTTAAAAGGAAAAATTAAAAAAAATCTTTTCTGCGGTGTCAAAGCCTTGTTTAAATTACACCATCTGTCCATTATTGGCTTATTTTTATGGGATACTTGCCTTGTATGGTTTAGTCTGGGTTATGTACGCTATATACGCCCCATTGTAAATTTTATTTTTATCCTATGATGGACCAATTTATGAATTAATGTTAATATCGAGTTATCATATTTTAAAAATTCTGATTATAAACCGTTTTTTTTTTGACATTTACTTACCGTTTGGTCAAAAGCTACCTGTAACTCAGCGCCCAATAAATGTGTTCATTGTCTAACAGAAGCAGACTGTGTTTTATTGCCCTACAATACCTCAACCAAACCTATTTATTTAGCTTTTATTATTATTATTTTTTTTATCAATTACCCTTAAGGATTCTTGATATCGAGGACCTTCTAGTTTGGGTTTGCGGGTTTAAATTTTTTATATAGGTACAAACTAGTGGCGCCCTGGTCAAGATTTGACCCACTCCCACGCCGACTAGCAGTCGCGAGCATATGTTACGTTGGCCGCATTCTTAAGGGTAGGTAATATTTTTAGGTGGTACTTTAAGAATTCATTAAAACTCTTTAATAGGGTATAAAACGTAACGTGGGGGCATTGCTATGTTTCAGGTTGGCTAATTGTAATAGTATTTCGTCATCCTCTTTTTTTTCTAACAATAAATATATTGCTAGATCATCCATAACGACTCTTACCAAAGATTATTCCCTTTACACTAATAATTTTGCTATCGTGAGATTGAGCCGCGGTCCTAAGAAACCACCTGATTAAACGACGGCCGCATGCGTTAGTCGCATTGCGTTAGTCGCATGCGACGGATGCGTGGAAGGAACCACACCTTTACTTCCTATTTCTTATCGTTTAAGTTAAAAAAAAATCGAATTTGTAAAGCATTTTAAGTTAGTATCAATTGACCGCAGTTCAAAAGTTATTAAGTTAGGCCATAAGAGTTATAGGTTTTTGTTATCAGCGTAACGTGCAAAATTAAAATTTAGAAAAATATACAGGGTGTGCCATTTATATCGTCTATAAAAAAAATGAAATTTTTTTAAGAAGATCTAAGAAATCACCCTGCATTGATGCGATTTTCAAAAAAAGTTTTTTAATAGTGTCAAGAATAAAAGAATTTCATATGTATCCATCTTTTTGGCGGTTGCTGTATGTACAATTTTTATTGTGACTTTTTAGATATCAAATTTGAAGACATTTGCTTCACAGTACATCGAGCCGAAAAATTATTTTTGGAACAATTTTAATAAATTAACTGTTCGTATTGTACCCTACACTTTTTACATTTTTTCATAACGAGTTCTAGTAAGTACCTAGTTTTCTAACGATAATAACTATTAGAGTCGACCTAATACACTTTTGGCTTAGGTACCGGAGATAATGATAATAATAAAATGACTTAGGAATGGAACACTGGGTCAGCGTATTCAAAAATTAAAATATTTAAAAAAATTATTAACTTTTAAACATTCCAAAATATGAGTGATTCATGAGGAAATGTCAATATGTCAGGTACGTAGTCACGGTCCAAAAATAAACATAAAAGTCTATGCAAATATGGGTCCGCAAGGTCTTTGTTTTCAAAATACAGGGTGTTATAGTTTTTATTTAATTTTTCTACTTTTTAAATAACATCTATGATAATGTAAATATTGTAGTAACAATTGGTCTCCGGGGTTTTTTGCTATGACGGATTCGATCCTAATCTTAGTACGGCTCTTACTTGTAGGGGGTGCCACCTACACCTCTTTTTACTATTTTGAACAATCAAACCTTTTTGGTACGGCCCTGTATTACATTTTTAAGTAAATTTAATAATTGTTTTGTCATTTTTACGTCAAAAAGGTATACCTGTTAAAAGTTAATATAAGCAACCGTTTTCGAGATATTTAAATTTTAAAAAATTACGACGAACCTGATTTTATTATAGCAAAATTAAAAAAAAAACACAATGCATAATTAAACAATATGTATTTTACTTTTGAATAAAATTTTTGTTCTTAAATTATGTTTAGCAAAACATAAGCTAGGTTTCATAATTTTATTTAAAAAATAAAAAATTAAGGCCTTGCGGACAAATATTTGTAAAGACTTTTATGTTTATTTTTGGACCCTGACTACGTACCTGAAGTATTGACATTTCCTTATGAATCACCCTGTATATAAGTGTATTATCTTAAATATTAAATTTATAAATCTAAGATTGCTGTCATTTTACTACAATTAAATTTTTGTACAATATTTAAAATATTAAATTAAACAGGAAGAGAATTTATATAAAAAAATACACCACATAAAATTGGTTTATTTCTTTAGATTATCTTGGAGTAGGTTTATTTATTCGTTTATTTTTTTAAAACAATTTAAATAGGACCTCGGATATATTTTTAAATGACAGTGTAAAATGAAATTGTTTCTTTAATAAAAGAGTTACAGTATTGCCGGGTTTTACCTAACCTTAAATCAACCCTCTCTAACCGAAAAATATTTTTTTCTAGAACGGGAAACAGCACTCCTAAATATCTTTGCTCAGATCCCAACCGTAGTTTTATATAACTATAGAGGGTGTTTCTTTAATATTGCGAAAAATTTTACAGGTAGAGTTCTTGAATAAAAATATGAAAAAAGTACCCATGAACATAAAATATGTCCTAAACTCCTTAACTTTTGAACTATATGGCAAAAAAACTTTAAGAAAAAAATTAAATTATTTTATTTTATAAATGTGGATAAACATAGACGCATGACATTTGGATTATATGTTTATATGTTTTAAGGCAGCTACTCTGGGCAAGGGTTTTAATTTCCACCCTCAATGCTTTTTCCATTGTATATTATATTGCTTATTTGTATTGCTGACTGCGTGTTGCAGATATGATTTTTTTTTACTCGAAAACGACACAATTTGCGAACAAATTTCACCAGACCAAAAAGTTTTTAATTAACTAAGGCCTTCAGAAACCATTTTTTAAATATCAAATTTCCAATCCCAAAAAAAGTTATAGTGAGAAAAATAATATGGGTTACAGATTTCAACCCTTTTCCAGAGGAGCAGATGATTACAAATATTGTTGTAAGAAAACCTTGGAAAATATAGACATCTGTCCCGAATTTCATGCATCTATTTTTATTCACATTTACAAAAAAAAGATTTTTTTTTCTTAAAACTTTACCGCCCTTTAGTAGAAAAGTTTAAAGAAACTTTTTTTCATATTTCCATTTAAGGATTTCGTCTGTAAAATTTTTCGCAATATTAAACGAACACCCTGTATATTTTTTATAAAAAGAAAATAATGTTTATTTTAAATTTCAGCTGCTCCATGTTTGCACACGCCACGTATTCGCCGCCTTTCAATCGGTGGAAGAATTGTTGGTGGAGACGAGGCCGATATTAAAGACCTACCATACCAAGCCGCCCTTCTCCGAAATGGGGCTCAAATTTGCGGAGCTTCGCTTATCGCCTATGACACCATTCTAACTGCTGCACATTGCGTGGCTCCAAGTCTCTTAACGGAAAGACAATTAAGCTTTAGAGTTGGTTCATCACAATGGCGATCTGGAGGACAGGTAGTAAAGGCGAAGAAAATTTATGTCCATGAACTTTACCAAGATTGTGACACCTGTCCTCCAGATTACGATATTGCTGTTGTAAAGCTGGTCCGAAACGTCACCGTTCAGAATGCAGTTCCAATTCCTTTAGCAGCTGCCAAGCGTGAATATTCAGCTGGTACGTAAGCTTAAGCGCTTATTGCGGTGCTAAGAGTTTTAAAGAATATGTTTTAAGGATATACTAAGTTTTGCTGTTAATCGTCTCTTACGCACGTGTGCTTTAGAGAAAAATAAATAAAAATGTACTCAATTTCAAATAATTTATTATCTACAATAATAATACAATCCTTCATATCAAAAAAATGGTACATGGGCCGCACGTACAGTTTATTCTTCATTATGTAAAGAAGATAATACTTGCATCCGAAAATTACTGGTAGAAGGAACGGGAGTAGCACTAACAGCAGCGTAATTATTCTTTTCCCCAAATGTATTTTTTTGCTATTATCCGCGTGTTGTTAAAAGTAACACGTTTTAACGTGTGGTATATTTCTGAGAGGCAGTATTTTTTAAATATGTTTGAAACTGTAACATTTTGGCGAAGTATTATATTTTTTAAAGATTTAACATTTTCAATTTCATTAAAAGGGCTGGATTTTTCTTTTTACTTTTTAGCTTTGGACAGTCCACGGATGCTGGTTCCTAAGTACAAGCGTATCGTCGGTGTCTTAAGTGTGGTGAAAGGGAGTTTCGTTCCCCCTGGAGAGGGGGAAGACTGGGAGGAGAAGGAAAAACTTCTGCGGGTAGCAGGTTCCATCGTCTGGACACTCTAGGGATAAAGAAACAAAAAAAGCGGGAAGTTTGGGGCTCCTCTAGTTGAACTGTAAAAGGATGTTGCTCTGTGCGGAGCTGCCAGAGAAGGAATTATACTGTCCAACTCCTCTGAGCAGAAGCCGTAAAAATACTTATAGAAGAACGACAGATCCCCTACAGCTCGGCGGTGGGCGAGAGGAGGAAGCCTTTCTGTGAGCGTGGGATCATTAATAAGACGAATGGTTCTTCTTTGAATGGAGTCCAGAACGCTAATTGTTGTAGGAGACGTAATTCCCCAGACATGAGAACAATATTCTAAAAAGGGTCTGATTTGGGATACATACAGAGAGAGATAGGAAGAAAAGAAATACTTTCTGGCTTGAAAGAGGAATCCAAGCTTTTTTGAAGCTGCCGAGGCTATGAATGTTATGTGTTTCTGCCAGTTGAGATTAGTCTCAAAAGTAACGCCGACAAGATTAAACTACTTTTTGTTCTGCAGAACTTGGCCGCTCATATGTAACGAATAAACATTGGCAGACTTTTCTCGTGACAGCGAACATGTGTTTTGGAGGTATTTAACTGAACAAGATTTTTGGCGCCCGAATCCAAGATAAGTTTAATGTCTTGTGAGAGAGATATCCGCATTGCCCTACGCTTGGTTTCTAAATCAGGCTTACTGACTGGCTTGAAAAATTGAATGTTTGAATGGAGGGTACTATCGTCAGCAAAACTATGAATGAGATTGATTGTGAAAGAGAGAAGATCGTTAATGTGTAGCAGAAAAAGGGTGGGTGCCAGTACTGAGCCCTAGGGCACCCAAGCATTAATTTGGTAGAAGCTGGAAGAATGACCATCTACAATAACTGATATACGTCCATTAGAAAGGAAACTGGAGAACCAAGAGCAAAGCTTAGGTGGAAGACCGTAAGAAGAAAGTTTGTTAAGATGCCCATCATGACAGACCTGATCGAAAGCTTTGGATATGTCAAAAGCAACGATCTGGAATTCACCAAGAAACACAAGGGACTTGTTTCAGGTGTGTTGGACAAAGGAAAGAAGATCAGCTGTGGATCTTCTGTGACGGAATCCATACAAACAAAAGAAAAAAGAGATATAGGTCTATAGTTAGAAGGAAGAGTTTGGCATCCTTTTTTTGGGACAGGTGCACACGTGCAGCTTTCCAGCTCTCCGGAAAAATGCCTGTATCGTAAGGGATAAGAATTTTAACAAAATGATTAGTGAAGGGATGTTTTATTTTTAATAAGACCTGTATTGTTACTAGATGTAGTTTTTGGCATTTGGATTTTAGGCATACAATTTTTAACAAATATCGTATTATTTTTATATTATTAACATAAATTTTCACACGTATTATATTTTTCTCAAAAATGCCTTCTTTAAAAACACTTTTAAAAATTAAATTAAACTCCTAAATAACTGCAAAAATAATTTTTATCATATGATTTTTGTATTTATTTATTGTTATTTTTCGCAGGTACCGTGGCAACTGTTTCTGGTTGGGGTGTAACTTCTTTTAATTCTCTGTTTGGTGTTGAAACGCTAAGAAGTGCCGACGTACCTACAGTTGACAGAAACAGCTGCAAAAGGGTATACGGAAGCATCATATCTGAAAGATTTATCTGTGCAGGTTACACAGAAGGAGGAAAAGATTCTTGCCAAGGTGACTCTGGTGGTCCATTTGCTATAAACGGAGAATTAGCTGGTGTTGTATCGTTTGGAAACGAGTGTGCTCGTCCTTTGTACCCTGGAGTATATTCTGCTGTTCCTGCATACCGTGACTGGATTAAGAAATACGCTGGCTTTTGATTTTTGAGTAAAAATAAACGTAAATATATAATATAATTTTTTGTATTATTTCTTTTATTTCCTTCTTCCAATACTACTACTTATAGGTCAGAAAGCCGGAAAACCCCAAACCTGAAGATCAGGTTGGGCCGTCACATTTTTTTTATATTTATAGGTATTAGTGTGTACATTAACCGCTGAAAATATCATATATGGAAAAATGTTCGCAAGGGCCTAAAAATGGCCCTCAAGAGCCTGAAAATCCGTTTTTGGCCAATATCTGCCGAGTTATGACACATAGAAATTTGGTGTTTGAAAAGGAATGAAGAGCAGTTTAGTACCTACAAAAATGGCCCCTATGATTTTTTTGGCTACCCCAATACTTTCTAAAAAAAGGGTTGCGAAAATTATCAGTGTTTGGAATCTAAAAATATGATACCTTCTTATCAAATTCTGGGACCTTGTCCCAGAATTTAATAAGATACACTGATGAAATACACTGATCCACATGTTTTAAACTGCAACGACCAATTGTAGATGGCGCCATCACTTTTTTCCTTTTCACGAAATTATTACGGCGATGAACGCACCTCTAGGAATGATCTATTTCTCAACAACTTTTGGTCTTGGAAACGTGATTATTTTGCTCAGTATAGGCCTTTTTGCTCCCTTTGACAAAAACGGGGCTAAACATCTACCTCTTAATCACTACTCCGTCACGCTTGTCTCCGATGCATATTCCTGGTTGGCATCATCAATCTTCTCCTTGTCTTCTCTGTCAACTCTTTCTTCTTCTGTTTCTTCCTTTTGTCCTGTTGTCTCTGGCTCTTCTCCTGTCTCTTTATCTTCACCTGCATCCATTTTTTCTCCTTCCTCTGCTTGTTCAGGTACGATTATGTCTTTATTTTCCATATTCTTTTAATTAACCACAAATAATTGAGCACTTTACTTCTGTTTTTATTGGGGTGAGAATTTCTTCGATTTGCCGACAAATTAAAAAACTCGGGAAAAAAGGAAGATTGTGATCGAAAAGGGGTTGATCTAAGCTTTCGAATGATGTGCATTGAAAGCCGATATGGTTTAATTAATTAATTCTCGATAGATCCGAGCATTTCTGAAAACTCCGAAAACCCAAAAAAACCGCCCTAAGAAAAACACTTTATTTATTAAAAAACACAAAAAATATTATTGAATCTTTCGAAAAGTACTCAACACCGTTCAAAACTCCATTATCCAAAAAATATAAAAAGATTGATATGAGGATTAAAATATCGAGCCAAAACTAATTTTGGCTTGAGTTTTCAATATTCTAGAGACATAAAAAAAAAGTCACAAGATATTATAGCTTCAGGTTCCTTTTTTTTTTATGAACTTTGAATCATGAAAAAATACGCATTTTTAAGTGAGGAATTTAAAAATTTGTCCGCCTGCTTGGAAGTGTAAGTAACTCAGAGCGCCTTTCGAGATGCGGGGCAGGTGCAAAAAATACGCGGCGCGTTAATGGCCGATTATCTCAAGAACCATTAAATTTCTGCCAAAAGTGATAGAAACCATTTTTGCAGCTAATGAACTGCTCTTTATTTTCGTCAAATCATGAATTGCGTAAGTATCATGTTTCGAGAGATATCGGCCAGAACAGTTAAAAAAAACTAATTTTCTCGCTCTTGAGGGCCATTTTCAAGCCTTTGCGGACATTTTCCTATCTATGATATTTTTAGAGGTCAGAGTACACATTGATACCTGCAAATAAAAAAAAATATTGTGATGGCCCAACCTGATCTTCAGGTCCACAACTTTGTTTACTGAACTATTAATACTTTTTCGTATCTTTAATACGTTTTCGTATCTTTGGACACAACTTCTTTTTAACACAAAATGTCTAATTAAGTATTCCTTGATATTACCAAAATGAAATGAAAACAATTTAAAAAATTTTCTTGCATTCCACTTAATAAATTTTTGTTTTCTTTTAACATCTTTACTTAAATAACATGATAACCCAGTTAAAATATCGTTTTTGCCGATCGCTTTTATTAATTAGTATTATCAATGTATACAAAATAAACCATTAATATTTTTATTAATAAATGACCTTAGTATAGGCGATGAAGAACAAAATATTGGAACTTTGTACCTAATATAACCTTGTCATTTAAACATTTACATTGATATACTCAGGAAGGTTGCCTAAAACCGAAATACATCCCAAAAGAAACTTTAAAAAATTATAGCTTGTAACATTTAATAACAAAAAGATAGCAGCAAAAATAAACCACAATTAACTTGTGCTTTAATTGACAGCTAATAATCTCAACCCTTATCGCACCATCTATTACCTGTTGTCAACGAGTGTGCCCTACCTTCATAACCTTTTAAATCCAACTTTGCATTGGGTTTAGCGCACTCTTGTTTTTCCTTTAGCCTTGTGTTTTCGTTCTTGTTAAAGGTTTTTAGGTCTGTCCTCTTTTTTTATTTTTCTATATGTCTTTTATTATCTTAATTTTCTAAAACTTCTTTTTGCCTTTTGCTTTTCCAATTTTTCAAAATTTTTTGAAGCCCATCTTGTTCTTTTGTATTTATTGTCATTTGACCCCTTTTTTGCAAACCCTTTTTGCTGATAAATTAAGGTCTATATCCTCTTGAGCTATCTCATCACACAGATCCCTATATGCTTTTAGAGTTAGAGAGTAAATCAATCTGCGATGCTCGATCGAAGACAGATCGAGAAATCTTGGAGGCCATGGCAAGCGATTAATGTGGTGTCGATCACTCGCCACCTGTGATCTGTTGTTGTTTTGCTGCAAAATGTAAAACATAAAAGAATGATGTTTCATTAATTTCTGAGTGTACCAAAGATCCGTCACATCAGCCCTAATAAACACTAAAGGTTTTCTGTTTTCATACACGATGGTACCCCATTTCAGTACACCCAAAGTGTAATGAATACATGTATTTTCCTATAAAAGTGTGTACCATTCACCACGTCGGCGTCGCCACCTTACCATGACTAGACTTTCATGTATACCCCAACAAATGCAAAATTTATCACTAAGGATCAGCTGGTTCTATTTCTATTCCCACCGATGTCTGTCTCTACACCATTGCGTCGATGATTAAAATTCAACGGTTACATCGAACAGGAAGAGTAAAAAAGGCCAAACCGATAATACACTAATTCGCAATCCCCCTAGTGGAATTTTAGTGAACTCATAAGTTTGAAGTCGTATAGCAGAAACCATTGGGAAAAAAGTTTAGTACTAGGGCGACAATAAGGGTACAAAAGTTCAGTTAAAATGCCGCACTGGTAAAATTTTAAATGGATTTTAGATGATCTTGAGATTTTACAAAAATTAACTTTTATCTTCCATAGTAAAAAATACAAATGCAAACTGTAAAAATTAAAAATAGCTCCTTTAGAACACACACAAGGACAAATTTTGCCTTTGGTCATTTTCATTTTACCAAAAATTCGTGCCGTAAACCTGCAATTACTACTGCGCGCAAATAACTGCACTCAGTGCAAAAAAGTGCCGCACTTCCCAATGGCTATCGGAAACCTGCCCTACATTTACCAATGGTTGTCAAACTTTTCCCTAGTTCGACACCAGTGCGAAACATTTCCCCAATGATTTTCGGCGGTTTTAACGCTCCTCTTTTCGCTACGGCCTCCGGTATCTCTAACGCTGTGTTCTTGGCCTTTTGGATCCTTGCTATATAACACCGTTAGTTGAAACAAGCTTTTTAGATATATAACCGCATTTAGGAGTTAAAATTCGTATCCAAATAAGAAAGGGCGCCAGCTGTATCTCGGAAATGATTTATTGCACAGCGTTGGGGAAAAATATGAAAGTAAAAGTGCTCAAAAGAAATGATTGGAAATTTTTATATTTCTAACCAAATCTACCGCGAGATGACGCAACTACAAACCACTGGTAAATTAAAGAACCTATTGTTTCTCCAAAATTAACTAGTATTAGGTACAATTTTGTTAACATCATCAAAAACTCTAACCAATTCTGCATTAGTTTGTTTGGGGACTTTTTGTCGTATTTCCAATTTTAAGGGTTGGGTAAAGATAATAAAAAATGCAACTTTTAAATAGCTCCCATCCACATCTTTTATCGAAAATGGGTCAAATGGATACTCATTAAAAAAAAAAAATTAAATCTCTTTTAAATGTCGACCTTTTCGGTGTCGGCTAGTTTATAGTTCACCACCGTTTATTAAGAAAAACTCGGTTTTTTTGAGATTTTCTCAAGAAAGTTTAATACGATGATATGACTTTTTTATTGTTGGTTTAGAAAGATAAGAAAAATACCCACACTCTGGCGAAAACTATATTTTGATATCTGCATTTGTTTTCGAGGTATTTCAAATTAACCTGTTTTTTAAATGATAAATATTATTAACAATTACTCAAAACAGTTTTTGCAATGGAGTAAAAAAATGATTACTGTAGAGTAAAAGAATCATGAAAATAGGATTAAATACTGGATGCATACTTTTTCTTGGTACTTATTATTTTAGTTAAATGGCGTTTGATTCCTGTAATTTTTATCTGGTTAAATTTCTGGTCAGTTTTAATAGTAACAAAATATAGTGTTATTAATATAATCAATGAAAAACATTCATTTTACTTAATTTATAATAATAGAAAAAAACTTTTTTACTAAAACGCCTACATATTATTTGTTAATGCCGTGTCGAATCAGGTATTCACCACCATGTTCTTAATCTATAGATAATTTATTCTTCGACTGCTAAATTTGGTAGCCTATTAAATTCTTTCTTACTTTTTCTAACAGGCTGACTATATCTTAAAAGCGTTTAATAAAAAGCATTCTTTTCAGTAGCTGGGTGCCTGTTTTATAAATATAAATATTAATTTTCTCATTGTCGTCATTCGAAGGTTCTTAACTCCTACATTTTTATTGATGAGAAAGGATCGATTGTTGACGATGTATAAGAAGATTATAGTTTTAAATATTTTCCAAGCTTATTTATAATAATTTTTAGATATTAACATTTACCAATTTATGTTTTTTTTTCCTAAAAATATTCATAACTTAAAGAATTATACCATAAAGCTACGTTTTGTGATTTAAGGAGTCAAAAACGTGTACAAAGAAAAAAAAATCCCATATTTTTTAAATATATTTAGTAAAATGAGATAAAGATAAATATGAGAAATCATGGTTCAAATTTATTAGATCTTTAATTTTTACTTTCAATCATGAGAATCCTAATACAAAAAAAGCTTTGCTTGGTCGCTCAGGCCATGGCTAGGTCGCTGTGTAATATTCTGCACATTCTAAAGTCAGAGAATGTATGTCTTGATTTACCATTTGGCACTATGAAGCTAAACTATTTTTCCTGCAATGAATCATCAGAAACAGCGCAACATTAAAGAAGCCTGTCCAAATTTTCCCGTAACCACAAAAGCAGGTCTATTTTTGTAGAACAGGGTAGGAAAGTGTAGGACTAAAAAGTAGAACTTAGTGTAAATAGGTTTCGTTCTGATTTTTATACCAAACGCGTTTAAGACTTATGTTAAAAATTTAAAAATGGCTTTATGGTTATATTTATAAACAAATTTAAGTATTGTAGTAAAAATAAATCTATCTTTACCTCTTTCGAGAATTAGAAAAATTAGGGAAAATCTAGTTTACACCAGAATTCATACTAAACACCTAGTATTAAGTTACACTGACGATAACAAATGATTTCTTTACAAAAAAGTGTAAACAGTGTACACTGTTCCTGGATAACAAACCGACCTAGTAGCGTGTGCTTTATTGCAAGCAGTGTTTTTTGTCTAACACAGCCTACAAACTAGCGGGTAGGGTTGCGATGACTGCAAAAAACATTTATTCGGTTGAAACATTTGCAGAGGTTGCGATCATAGCACATATTTGCTTTTTGGGAAAAATACACAATAAATGTCAGGTATATGTCGCTTATTTCATTTTAAGTATTTCTTAACATTCAGTGCGGGCAATCTTTATAGTCTAAGAGCCAGATTATAGACGACCTTTATGTATCTGCCAAATGAATAAAAACTATGTTTTTATCAAATACAATATGTAAATAGCCAAATGGGTTGCTTAAAAAATTATGGTAAAGGCTAATTTAAAAAAAAAAAATTGATACTCCCTGCGTAATATCAATTCTAATTTGTTTTTATTCTTTATAACAGTACTAATATACCAATATTTTTTTTCCATTTTTATAAATGAAGCCTTTAAAATTTTTAAAAATTTAATCTTTAAACAATTATAAAACATTTTTTTATGTAAAACCAAAGAAAAAATTTCTTTGGTTTTCTAACATCCCTATTTTGTTATAATTTCTCGGATCGATTTTTTTTTATTTTGTACAGTTCATACATACCTAGGAAGCCAAAGACTAGGGTTAAAAATCAACAACAGCAAAACAAAGTTTATGATTATTAGTCGAAATGATATACCACACTCTCAAATACATTCCAATGGAGAGCACATATAAAAAGTTACACAATTTAACTACTTGAGATTCATGATCAATGAAAAGTTAAATCCGGATCAGAAGATAAGAGGCAGGATCGAGCAGGTTAAAACAACCTTTCTAAAACTGCGAAAATTTCTCACAGAAAAGAACTTAAATTTTAGTCTAAGATACATATTGGTAAAGTGTTATGTCTGGTGCGTTTTACTTATTAGTTTTACTATACGGGGTCGAGACGTGGACACAGAAGGCATTGAAACAAGCTTGTTAGATATATAACCGCATTTAGGAGTTAAAATTCGTATCCAAATAAAAAAGGGCGCCAGCTGTATCTCGAAAATGATTTATTGCACAGCGTTGGGGAAAAATATTAAAGTAAAAGTGCTCAAAAGAAATGATTGGAAATTTTTATATTTCTAACCAAATCTACCGCGAGATGACGCAACTACAAACCACTGGTAAATTAAAGAACCTGTTGTTTCTCCAAAATTAACTAGTATTAGGTACAATTTTGTTAACATCATCAAAAACTCTAACCAATTCTGCATTAGTTTGTTTGAGGACTTTTTGTCGTATTTCCAATTTTAAGGGTTGGGTAAAGATAATAAAAAATGCAACTTTTAAATAGCTCTATCATCCACATCTTTTATCGAAAATGGGTCAAATGGATACTCATTAAAAAAAAAATTAAATCTCTTTTAAATGTCGACCTTTTCGGTGTCGGCTAGTTTATAGTTCACCACCGTTTATTAAGAAAAACTCGGTTTTTTGAGATTTTCTCAAGAAAGTTTAATACGATGATATGACTTTTTTATTGTTGGTTTAGAAAGATAAGAAAAATACCTACACTCTGGCGAAAACTATATTTTGATATCTGCATTTGTTTTCGAGGTATTTCAAATTAACCTGTTTTTTAAATGATAAATATTATTAACAATTAGTCAAAACAGTTTTTGCAATGGAGTAAAAAAATGATTACTGTAGAGTAAAAGAATCATGGAAATAGGATTAAATACTGGATGCATACTTTTTCTTGGTACTTATTATTTTAGTTAAATGACGTTTGATTCCTGTAATTTTTGTCTGGTTAAATTTCTGGTAAGTATTAATAGTAACAAAATATAGTGTTATTAATATAATCAATGAAAAACATTCATTTTACTTAATTTACAATAATAGAAAAAAACTTTTTTACTAAAACGCCTACATATTATTTGTTAATGCCGTGTCGAATCAGGTATTCACCACCATGTTCTTAATCTATAGATAATTTATTCTTCGACTGCTAAATTTGGTAGCCTATTAAATTCTTTCTTACTTTTTCTAACAGGCTGACTATATCTTAAAAGCGTTTAATAAAAAGCATTCTTTTCAGGAGCTGGGTGCCTGTTTTATAAATATAAATATTAATTTTCTCATTGTCGTCATTCGAAGGTTCTTAACTCCTACATTTTTATTGATGAGAAAGGATCGATTGTTGACGATGTATATGAGGATTATAGTTTTAAATATTTTCCAAGCTTATTTATAATAATATTTAGATATTAACATTTACCAATTTATGCTTTTTTTTCCTAAAAATATTCATAACTTAAAGAATTATACCATAAAGCTACGTTTTGTGATTTAAGGAGTCAAAAACGTGTACAAAGAAAAAAAAAATCCCATATTTTTTTAATATATTTAGTAAAATGAGATAAAGATAAATGTGAGAAATCATAGTTCAAATTCATTAGATCTTTAATTTTTACTTTCAATCATGAGAATCCTAATACAAAAAAAGCTTTGCTTGGTCGCTCAGGCTATGGCTAGGTCGCTGTGTAATATTCTGCACATTCTAAAGTCAGAGAATGTATGTCTTGATTTACCATTTGACACTATGAAGCTAAACTATTTTTCCTACAATGAATCATCAGAAACAGCGCAACATTAAAGAAGCCTGTCCAAATTTTCCCGTAACCACAAAAGCAGGTCTATTTTTGTAGAACAGGGTAGGAAAGTGTAGGACTAAAAAGTAGAACTTAGTGTAAATAGGTTTCGTTCTGATTTTTATACCAAACGCGTTTAAGACTTATGTTAAAAATTTAAAAATGGCTTTATGGTTATATTTATAAACAAATTTAAGTATTGTAGTAAAAAAAATCTATCTTTACCTCTTTCGAGAATTAGAAAAATTAGGGAAAATCTAGTTTACACCAGAATTCATACTAAACAATTAGTATTAAGTTACACTTCAACAAATGATTTCTTTACAAAAAAGTGTAAACAGTGTACACTATTCCTGGATAACAAACCGACCTAGTAGCGTGTGCTTTGTTGCAAGCAGTGTTTTTTGTCTAACACAGCCTACAAACTAGCGGGTAGGGTTGCGATGACTGCAAAAAACATTTATTCGGTTGAAACTTTTGCAGCGGTTACGATCATAGCACATATTTGCTTTTTGGGAAAAATACACAATAAATGTCAGGTATATGTCGCTTATTTCATTTTAAGTATTTCTTAACATTCAGTGCGGGCAATCTTTATAGTCTAAGAGCCAGATTATAGACGACCTTTATGTATCTGCCAAATGAATAAAAACTATGTTTTTGTCAAATACAATATGTAAATAGCCAAATGGGTTGCTTAAAAAATTATGGTAAAGGCTAACTTAAAAAAAAATTGATACTCCCTGCGTAATATCAATTCTAATTTGTTTTTATTCTTTATAACAGTACTAATATACCAATATTATTTTCAATTTTTATAAATGAAGCCTTTAAAATTTTTAAAAATTTAATCTTTAAACAAATATAAAACATTTTTTTATGTAAAACCAAAGAAAAAAATTCTTTGGTTTTCTAACATCCCTATTTTGTTATAATTTCTTGGATCGATTTTTGTTTTTAATTTTGTACAGTTCTATCACACCTAGGAAGCCAAAGACTAGGGTTAAAAATCAACAACAGCAAAACAAAGTTTATGATTATTAGTCGAAATGATATACCACACTCTCAAATACATTCCAGTGGAGAGCACATATAAAAAGTTACACAATTTAACTACTTGAGATTCATGATCAATGAAAAGTTAAATCCGGATCAGAAGATAAGATGCAGGATCGAGCAGGTTAAAACAACCTTTCTAAAACTGCGAAAATTTCTCACAGAAAAGAACTTAAATTTTAGTCTAAGATACATATTGGTAAAGTGTTATGTCTGGTGCGTTTTACTTATTGGTTTTACTATACGGGGTCGAGACGTGGACACTGAAGGCATCAATTATAATTAAAATCAAGGCCTTCGAAATGTGGATCCCACCGGGTATGTTAAGATGTGATTTTGTGAGAAATAAGAGAAAAATAGGTTATCTTGGACACATATTGCTTGGAGAGCGATACCACTTTCAACGTCCCATTCTCCAAGGTAAAATCGAAGGAGGAAGAAGAGGTATAGGTAGAAAAAAGTTATCGTGGTTGGGAAATATTCGTCAATGGACGGGACGCACGATGAACGCCTACGCAGGAATCCGCACGGTACTGTTAGAAGAAAAAGAATATAGAATATTTTCCCTGTACGATTTTTTGATAATGAGCAAGCACTAAATTTTAAAATGACAACGTTAATATACAACTTACTGGTGTTTTTATTGTTCTTCGTGTGTTCGACAGATATCAGCGCTAGCCGACGGTCCAGCATTAAATCCATAATAACATAAATATTCTTAATATCTTTAATATAAAAAAATTTCTATTTTTACTAAAAAACATATATAATGCGTAAAATACCTTAAAATAATATTTTTTATCAGCGCAATAATACATTTTAAACAAAAACTTTCAATTATTGTTTGGTATTATCAGCATATCGGAAATATTAAACGTACGTTGCTTTTAAATTTTTTTAAATTAATATCAATTACATTGACATAGGAAAGCCTTTCAGAGGTATTTATTTTCATCATTGTTTTATGATCCTAACCCTTATTTTCCTGTTTTGATTATATTTAAACATATTACGTATTAAATTGTCAAAAGATAATTTGTTATTTTTAATATTTACCAATGACATCATTATTAATTGCAATTTCGTTATTTTATCTAACACAAAAAATACTATAAAAAGAAAGCAGATTCTGAGTGACCCAAGTCAGTTTAAGAAAACGTTTCAAGATGAATCAACTCTACATTTTGTTTGCAGTTCTTAGTGTTAGTTTGGATAAGTAGCAAAACATATTTTCCTCAAATAAAATTCCAAAAATTTTTAATTTTGCCTAAAAATTATTTTTTTTGTATATGTTGATTAATATAACCCCGTCTCCTAAAACATTTAACATAATGTGATAGTTACAGAATTATTTGTCAGAACATACTATGGAACTATTTTGAACAACAGCAAAACGAAAAGCAATAATTTTTTAGTTTATGATATATTCTCTACAAAATTTTATTTTCTTAAACACTAAAAAATAGTGATGAGCAAAACAAGACCAAGACCAAGACCGGGCTAGTCTTGGTCTTGGTCTTGCAAGCCTGGTTTTGGTCTTGGTATTGCAAGCCAAAAGAAGGTCTTGGTCTTGGTCTTGCACCACCCGGTCTTGGTCTTGGTCTTGGTCTTGCTGCAAGAGTCTTGCTGGTCTTGCTTTTTTTTGTAGTAATAATTTAAACTAAGCAATCTTGAATAAAATATATATTTTTAATATAGTTGGATCAATATAAAAATGAAAATTCGGTTCTCTTTATAAGGAAAAAAACATAAAAAGTAGCCGAAAAGATTTAATTTGAACTAGCGGCCACCTTTGCTTTTTATAATGTGCCGCTTCCCGCACGTGTCTATAATAATAGACCATATAAAAAGCCGACAATAAAAGTTAAACATTTTTGCTACTTTTTATGTTTTTTATACTTTTTAAAGGGAACCGAATTTTCATTTTAAAAATGATCCAACTATACTTAAATATAAATAAAGATGGGGACTATATTTTTTGCTTTAAAATTTTAAAATATATCAATTTTAATCTTAAACGTACATTTAAATTATTTGATTAAAAAGCACATTTTATTTATGAAGGGGTTTATTTATTTATAGCGCCAGGACCGGATTTAACTTTTTTCCGCCCATAGGCTAATATATTTTTGCCGCCCTAATATGTCAATATTTTTTGAATGTAATCTACACTAGTAATTCCTATAAAAATTTATTAAACAAATTTAACAAAAGTAAAACAGAAAATTAAATAACAATTCTTTAAAACAAACAAATTTCAGGATTGTTTTTATCTTTTTGCCAAATATTTAAAAAATTAATTTACAATTACATTTTTCTAAAAATTAATTGTAAATTTGCCGCCCATAATATTTGCCGCCCTAGGCTTCAGCCTACTCAGCCTTTGCGTAAATCCACCCCTTTATAGCGCTCTACTTTTGGTTAAATTAATGCACAACCTTCTTTTATACATTGAGTCGCATATAGAAACATTTTAGGAATAAGAATTATAAATATTTTCTTTGAAAAAGCAGATAAAATTCAAAACTGTGTACTGTGTGAGCTGAAAAAAAAGACTTATTTTAACCAGATGTGAAATTTATGTGAAAATAATTCTGATATGTAAACATTGGTTTCTGATTAAATAAAAAAGTTATTTTAAAAACTTTTCAGTTTATATGAACTTTTTACCTTTAAATTGGTTAAACATTTGCCGTACAAAGTTTGTAGAAATACTTTATAAACAATCTGCAGATACAAGAGGGCTCGATAGTGTGACAAAGCTCGATATCTTCGAAATCGTCCATTATAGTGAAAAACTAAACATACAAAAATTATAGACAAAAAGGGCATAAAATGTAAAATTATTTTCCATTCCAGAATTTTCCGAAGAATGCACTGCCACTCAAGAAAACTTTCTTATTTTTAGCTTTTCCCATAAAATAAAAAAAAATTATGGCAAAAAATCAATTTTGGAAAAATCGCCACCCAGTATATTGTGCTGAAAATTGTTGTTATATAGGAACAATGTCGACGTAGATGGTTTTTAAATATTATTTTTGGTTTTGACTTTTCGGTCTAAACCGAAAGTGATTTTTTCAATCCATTTATATAAAAAGTATTTCTTTATCACATGGCAAATATATTTTTTTATCAATCCATTATTTTCACATTATCTTAATTTTAACAAGCAATCTAATGGTGCTACTTCTTACAGTGTGAAACAAAAATAACGTATTTCTGGATTTTGGAGATTTTTGACCCACCCTGTAACTGGCATCACTTGATAGCTAATTTAAAAAAAAAACATTAAAAATATGAAAGTAATTTTCAGCTTCCATAACTTTTGTACCCCTAGTTTTTTTCTATCGTAAACGATTTTGGAGATGTCATGCTTTGTCAGACCATTGAGTCACCATCTCATTATTTTTGAAACATGTTATTAAATTTACTCGTTATCGTTGTTAAAGAACTATAGAACTAAAGGAACAAAGTAAGCGATTTAATTATTATTTTATTTAAGAAACTTTTACTTATTAAATAATCGCCTCATTTGGCAGTTCTTGACACAGTTTCTGTCATGTCTGTATGAAATACCTCTGTATTTTGAATATAACAATAAAATATTACAATGTCAAAAAAAAGTTGCAGAAGTGCAAGAGTCTTGCAGGTCGGTCTTGATCTTGCGTAGTCTTGCACACCTCGGTCTTGGTCTTGCATACCCCGGTCTTGGTCTTGGTCTTGCAACCAAAAAGGCGGTCTTGGTCTTGGTCTTGCAGCAAGAACAAGACCAAGACCGCAAGACCAAGACCGGTCTCGCTCATCACTACTAAAAAAATTTATTTCCCTAAATTTTGCTATTTATAAAAAAACAGATAAGTATTAATAGTCCAGTAACTGAAAGTACCCAAAGCTGTAAACAAATCTGTACAGTTTTCATTTGTGGCGCAATTCTTAGGTCTTTGTGGATGCTCTCGAGCGAAAAAAAGTATCACGATTCCAACATGGGAACCCGCTAAAATGGCCCCCAAAGTCCTTAAAATGAGTTTGCCGCAAATATCTGCCAAAATGTGCGAATTAAAGAATTTTTGTTTAGACAAAAAAATATAGATTACCTCGAAATATACAAAAATAGTCCCCACCATTTTTTTTGCAACATCAATATTTTACGCAAAAACGGCCGTCGAAAAATCCATAACATTTCATACTAGATAGATAGCCGGAAACGGCTAAAAAATGCAGATGGGCAAAAACAATTTTTTATCAAAACGCAAAAAAGATGTTGAAGGAAATTTTCTGGGATCATTAAACATTTGCTAAGGTCTCATTATAAAAAAATGTTAATAACAAACCATTTTTTAAAAATATCATTAAATTAATGAGATACTCTTAAAATATTGTGAAAAAAAAACTTTGACCGCTTTTTTTAATATTTTAGAAAAATCAGAATGGACCCAAACTCATATGCAATAATGGATACGGGTTTTCCCATTCCAAATTTTGAATGATTAAAAAATGTACATTATTGCCCGAGTAATGGAACAATTCGTCCGCCCGCTTATAAGTGAATCCATGAAGATAGCGGCATTCTAGCGGTAGAGCGGCAGCTGAAATGAGGGAACTTTTGGATTCCGTTATCTCGAAAACTATCGATTTTTCGAAAAAAGTTGTGGGGATTATTTTTGTAGATTACAAAGCAGTCTTCATTTTTTGTATAAACAGAAATTCTCCAATTCGCATATTTTGGGAGATATTAGCGGGAAACCTATTTTTGAGGGGAAATTTTCAGCCCTTTCCCACCTGTTAATGTTGATAAACTTTTTTCGCTCGAAAGCATCCCCAAAAACCTTAGACAAGGGAAAACTGTACAGATTTATTTACAGCTTTGTATCTTTATTTCTTATATATTGGGTTGGGGACGTGCATAATAATTTTCGCACATCCATAAAAAAGGTTTGTTTGTTATCCAAATTTTCCCCCTTTTACACTTTTTCTACCTATGTAGTCGGAAAATTTTCCCATAAAAAAGGCTTGCGTGAAAAAAGTTACTATAGTGTACTTTATTTTTCCAAATTAACAAACCGGCCCCCTTTTTTAAAAAAAAATTTTTAAACAACTTTTGTTAAATTTTTAAAAAAATAATTTTTTTCCGCTTACTTTTTTGGAGCATTCCCCCTATTATATAAAACGCCGGATAATATGTGTTAAGGTTGATTCCCACTATACTTAACGTCAACGTCACGTCGAAATATTCTATGATGTGTTTTGAAAGGTGCTGTTCAACCAAATCCAAAATGGTTGTTATAGTGAGAAAACAGTGATTTAGAAGTTTAACAATATTTAACATATGTAGTTATAACGTCATTCATTTTACATAAAAAAAAAAATAAAAACTTATATAAAAAAATATTAAATTTTTTATATTTAAATGGTATAAAAACTATGAAATTTCCTTTACATATAGGAACTTTTTTATTTATTTTCTGCCGAATTAAAGTTTTTTGTTTTACAACTTTTATAAATATTTGTGTTTTCTCAAAAACCTTTTAACACTCTATATACACAGTTTGCAAGCTGTTGAAAAAATTGAAAAATACAGATTAAATCGAACACAAAAACTTCCTTAATTTAAATAGTGACCACAAAGTTAGCCTATTTTCTCATTCATGCCAAAAAAACCCTTAAAAAAATCCTAAAAATATTCGCATATGTCAAATTATTGGTAATGAAAGATCAAAATAAGCATATTTTTTGGTTTTTTAAAAAATATCGAAAATTAACCCTAACTAGGGATTAATATGAAGACGCAAAACTAAAATATATCAATAATATCAATAAGAAAATAAAACGATTCTTATTGTACTTTTTAAATAAAATAAAATCTTCCAAATTAAAAATAATGTACTTTCATATTAATGAGGGCCTAATATAGTTAAAAGTCCACCCTTAAACTCGCCAAGGGAACTAAGTCATCCATTAAATATATTTTTAAAAAATTCTTAAAAAACCTTGAAAGAACAACGGTAGTTCACCCTTTAGTTATAGGGGTGGTTTTTTTTATAGATACTGGTGTGAAGAACGCGATTTGAATTTCTAATAATTTAAAATATCTTTGTATTTTTTCCCAGATTTTTGAAATAATTTTTAATTTTTTTTACGGATGATTTTACCCCTAAAGAGGGTTGATTTATATAAAAAAAAGTTTAAAATTTATACAAAAATCAAACAATCCCTTTTTTATGAAAAAGTAAGATCTATTATTTTCCGACAGTTTATTTTTTTTTTATCTTTGGACAACTCACCAAAGGGCTTTTTCATTTATAATATATGCTAGACATATACATACCTTGTTGTCCAAGTACCGTGAGTCCCGGGGTTTTTCCAATTTTTAAACCCCCCCCCTTTTTTCCCCAAACCGTTAAGGGCTCCCCAAAAAATGAGACAGCAAATTTAAAAATTTCAAAAGGACCTTTTCCGGGTTTTTGTGAAAAAAAAAGAAATTTTTTTAAATTAAAAAAAAAAATTTTTGGGGAAAATTTTAGGGGTTTTTTCCCAGAAATTTTCGTAAAAACCCAAAAATTTTAAAAACCCGGGTTTTAAAATCAAAAAGGGGCCGGGCCCTTTTACATTTTGGGGCCCTTTTTTTAAAAAATTTAAAATTTTTTTGGGTTTGGTTTTTTTGTTTTTTTTTGGGCTATTTTTTAAAAAGAAAAAAATTTTTTTTTGAAATTACCAAATTTGGTCTTTTTGGAAAAAATTTTTTTGGGTTTTTTTTAAGGGGTTTCCCCAAAAAGGGGAGGGGCCTGTTTTTTTTTAAATTTGGAAGGGGTTTTTTAATTTTTTTTGGGGTCCTCTTAAGTCATCTTTTTTCCCCTTTTAAAATTTTGTTAACATCGGTTTAGTAATTTCAGAAAAAAAAAAAAAAAAAACCCTGTTTTGCACCATTAAATTTTAAAAAAATTTAATAAAAATCCAATGGGCTTGAATTAATGGAATCAAAAAAAAAAATTTAAAAAAAAAAACGTAATATCAGTCGTTTAGGATTTTTTTTCCCCAAAAAATTTAGTGTCAAACTCTTCAAATTTGAAAGCACTTTATTTTTCTTATTTTAAATATAAGCCCCTTTAATTTTTTTGTCGTTGATGAAAATTTAAAAAAACAAATTTTTTCAAATTTAAAAACCCCTTAAAAAAATTTTCCCTAACACAATAAAAGTTTTTTTTTTAAAAAAACTTATTTTGGCATCTATTTTAATGTAATACCATTGATTAAAAATAATAGGGGGTATGAAAAAAAATTTATTAATTAAATTTATTTAACAAAGAACTTATTTTACAGATTATAAAAATTGGTAAATTATTATTTTTATTAATTAAATTAAATTAATTAAAAAAAAACCCTTTTAAAAAATTTAAAAAAAACCAATTTTTTAAATTTTTAATACCTTTTCAACATTTATTTAAATTTAACCAATTTTTAGGGAATAATGAACGTTATTAGGAAACCTTTTTCCCAAAAAGTTTTGCGTTAAAAAAGTAAACTTTTTCACTTTAATGAAAAAAAGGTGTAAAATAAAACCAAAAAAATTTTTTTGAGATGTTCATAAAAAATTTTTTGCCTTTTTTTTGTAAAAATAAAAAATTTTTTTTTAAAAATAAGGAAAATAAAGTAAAAAAATTTTTTTTTCCGGAAACCTTAAAATTTTTTTTTTTCTAGATTCGTGATTAGCGCTCCGAAAAACCCCCTTTTACCAAAATTATAAAAAAAATTGCCGCAATTTTTCCAAAAAAATTTCCCAAAAAAATTTTTTTTTTTACTTTTTTTTAAAAGCAAAAAAAAAATTTTAAAATTTTAAAAATTTTTATATTTTAAATAATTTGGTTTTTTAAAATATTTGAAAAAAGGTGAGCGATTTTCACAAAATTTTTAATTTTTTTTTTTTATTTAACTTTTAAAATAAAATTTTTTTTTTTTTCAAATTTATAAAAAAAAATTACTTTTGTTGCTGGTGAGAAATCTCCTACTTTTTTGTAAATTAATCCGCCACATCGCAAAGGTAAGGCTACATTTTTAATTTATGTCCAAAAAAAAATATCAAATTCCCATTGTCGACCACAATGCCGGTTTGTTGATTACAGTTACCTAGCCCCAAAACCTCCAAAATCACTGAACATTAACACCGAATAAAAGAACAAAGCGGCTCCCTATTTTTTTTATTTAAAAAAATAAAAATTTTAAACCAAAAAGGGGAAAAGTACGTTACGTATGATTCAGTTTTTTTTCAAGCTTTTTCTCAATAATTTATAATTTAATTAATGGGTTAAAACCATGAAAAAAAAAATAAAAAAAAAACTAAAAATTTAAAAAAAAAAAAACAAAAAAATGTGTATGGAATAAAAAACCCCCCCCAAAAAAAAAAATAAGGTATCATGCATGGTAAGCTGATTCATTAAAATATTTATAATTAATTAATTATCGTGCTACAGTTGAGAAAAGCAGTAATGAATAAATAAAAAAAATAATAAACAATGCCCTTTTTTTATCTTTTTGACCGAGTAACAATAAAATTATACCCCTTTTTTTTTACTTAAATAAAACCAATTTCCAAAGTCATTGCCAATAAGGGCACTCTTTTTCTTTGTCAAACCTATGATCACGAACCAAGTTTGCCTTTTCTAGACAAGATAAAAACAAGACTCTATTTTAAAGGGGTTTTCACTAATGCTCATACCCCAGCTAGCCCGGAAAAATTTTGCAAAATAGAAAAACTAAAGTTTGCTTATTTGCTGTAGTCGTAGTAAGATTCCCCCTTTAAACCCAGATCCCCTTTCAGGCTTTTAACAAGTTAATTGCACATTTTTTTTTTTAAAATTTAAAATTTCTTCCCATTTTTTATCATTTCGTATAAATCGTAGGGCCCCGGGGGGTATTTAAAACTGAAGCGGATAAAAAACGGGGTAAATTTTTATTTTAAAGAATGATCTTATTTTTTGGATTTTTATTTTAAAATAAAAAAATTTTAAATGTAAAACAGTGTAGGCTGTTTCCAAAAAATAATCGTTTCCTCCGGTTAAATTTTCCCCAAAAAAAAACCTTTTTCAGCCCCAAATATCACCAAAAAAAAAAACCTTTTTGGAAATTTTTTATTTTTAATTTTTTTTAAAAAAGGGAAAGGAAAAAATCGGGGGGGCTTTTGGGCCCCACCCCCCAAAAAGGCCCTTTAACGATTTCATTTTTTTTGAGGGTAAAAAAATTTGAAAGAAGGGGGGGAAATTTTCAAATTTTCCAACAAAAAAGGCTAATATTTTAGTGGGGGTGGGGGATATTTTATTATGAAGAATTAAAAAAAAGAAAAAAAAGTAGTATTTTCAATCTCACCGGGAGACAATAGTGATAGGGGGAATAAGAAGGAAAATATATTGTCTTTAAGGGAAAACGGAGTTATTCCCACCTTGGATAAACTGAAAAAGAAGCTAGACGAAGACGAAACCAATAAAATATTAGCCGTGCAACCCTCCATAGAGTTTTTGTAAAAAGGGATTTAAATACCCAAAATAGACAAAAGACAAGTAGTAATGGAATCCAAGATTAAACACTTGGAGATTTAATTACCTTCAAGAAATTAAAAGATATAAGGAAAACAGATCCATAATTTACCTTTATGAAACATGGTTAATACAAGAAAGTATCCAAAGGATGGGTTTAAATTTTAAAAAACCCCGATGAAACACCTTTTTAAAAAAAGGAAAAGCCCCAAAAAAAAACACGCTGGCAGAAGACGGATTTGTCCCAAATTTCTTTTCTGTTGTCTGCAAAGAATATTAAGGATTCTAGCTTGCATTATTATGAGGATACAAGTGCAGAACTTTTTTAAAACTGGTTTCAAAATTAAAAAAATTCCAAATAACAGTGTTATTTTCATGGATAACGGGAAGCTACCACAGCCGTTCTACACAAAGCACCAGCTTCATCAAGTTCAAAAGCTGAAATCCAGGAATATTTGTTAGAAAATAAAATTTATTTTGAATTCAGTTACAAAAAAACGCATCTTTTGGAAGTCCTAAATCCATATGCAATTAAAAAACAATTTTAAAAAAAGTGATAATTTGGCTGAATAGGCTGGGGGTACTGGGGCTTACGGCTTCCCTCCCGTATCACTGTATGTTTAACCCCAAGAGTAATTTTTTGGGAAACCCGTAAAATCAAAGATCAGAGCAGAAAATGTTACACCTACTTTAAGTCCCAGTGTTATAAATTTGATAAAAATGTAATTTCTAACATACCAGTTGAGAGCTAGAAAAAATTTACTACAGCACATTATAAAAAATTTAGGACTCTAAAATTTCTTTTCCAAAACAACATAAATCATATTGTAAATTTAAACTCAATGATGACTCTGATAGTAAAAAAGAATTAGATTTAGATATTTAGTTTAAAAATGTAATTATGTATAGATAATGCAGTTATAAATTTATTAAAATTTGCATATATTTAACTTAATGTAATTTTAAAATTATACTTACCTAAATAAAAATAAATTATAAACCCTTTTTATTATTAAAGTCCGTCCCTAATGTTCTGTCCTTTTTACCTACCGATCCGCAGTTTTATTGCTGTCGGCAGGTCTAATCCATAAATGAAGGCAAGAGTTAACACGGTATACTTTGAGACAGACTATATATGGAACCAGACCCCAGTCCAGCAAACTTGCTTGCTTATTGCAACAACGCAAGTAGTGTGTCAGATAACATTGAAAAATTCTGGCATATAGTTAGCTTATTAAGGGATATTGATAAAAAATTGAAATACCAAAACATTTCTAATTTTTGCTAAATAATTTTTAAAACTGACAATCGTAAGA
>JAHBCN010008981.1:0-36726 GCA_019359885.1 Listronotus oregonensis | reverse complement strand
TTTAAATGTCATTATTTTAAAGAGGCCAATATTTTTGGATGGGAATTTGGTCCCTATATTGGGAAAGTGCTTTGGTTGTAATTCAATTTCCATCAGCCCCTTTAAAAAAAAAGGGCGAGATTTTTTAAAACTCTATTTAAAATGCAAAGAAATGTTTTTATATTGCCAAAAAAAACCCAAGCCCCATTTTCCTGCTCAAAATATATCAGATAAAAATAACATTTTTTATAAAATGAAAGAAAAAAGGTCATTGTTTATGCAAATGTTAAAATTTTTTATACCCCTTTAAATACGATTTATTAACTGAACACCTAAAAGTCTTAAAAATCATATAAATTTCTTTTTACCCAAAACACACGGAAAGGATAAATCAAAATGGCGTTCCAAAGGAGATATAAAACTTTTTTATTTTTAAAAAAGGGGTGATCATCGAACCTAAGTGCTCTCCATAATTTTAAATAAAAAAGTACAAAAAACAAAGATTTATTATGCAGGCTATTTTATTGTATACACAGGGGTTCGAAAAATATAAAAAAAATTTTTTTATAAATATGGGCCCAAAAAATGCACAGTTTCTAACAAAAAGTTAAATAAAAAAAATGTTTTTTTTGAATTTTTCCAAAACCTATACTGCCGTGCTTAGCTTAAAGGTGGTATCTCCAAAAATGTTGAAACTAGAAAATGACTTTAAAATTGATGCCATTTTCCAATTTTTTTAAAAATTGTTCAATAAAAAAATTTTTGCGATATGTTTTCTTAAATGGTTAGTTAAAATGTTAACACAATTTGAATGATTTTGGAGACATCATAAGAAAAATAGGGTAGATACGACTTTTTAGTTAGGGATTTTGTAAAATACTAACATATTATAGAGGTATTTAAAGGGGTCACACACAAAAATAGGGTAGACACGACTTGTTAGATCACAAGTCACTTGCTGTTAAAAAATTATAATTTTCTTGAATTGTTTGCTAATTTTTATATGGGCAAGTAATAAAAACACTAAAAATTCTAGGATAAGATTTTAAATTTTTTTTAAATAAGTAATTTTTTTTTAATTTATTATTTTTTTCAATTTAAACAAAGCATTTTGGCTTAAGTAACTTAAAATTATTAAGCAGAGACTGACTATTTCCTGAATATATCTTTTAACTTTTTATGCCCCCTTTCCAATTACTATTTTTAGAAAAAAATTCTAACATTTTTCATTTAGGTCAAGAAAACTTAAAAATTTATTAAAAAAAGTTAATTTTTGCCGTTCTGATCTTATTTCGTAATTTGTTAGAGATACTACGGTAAATTTTAAAAGTATACCTAATTAATTTATAAGATTTTAAGAATTTTTTAATAATTTTTGTATTATGAAGGATATTTAAAACTAACTCTCTTCTAAAGTGAAAGTTTTTAAAAAAAAAAATTGATTTGGGCTAACCTAAAGTCTATCTCTTATTGTTTTTGTTCCCACGAAATAGATTTGAATATAAAAATAAAATTTTAGTGGATTATTTGCCTATTGTGGTTAGTTGTGGTCAGTTGTAGTAACTTGTCTAGATAAAAAGGTATATAAATATTTTTAATAAGACGAAAAATAAAGAATAATTTGATTTTAACCAAAAATTTCTGTACAAAAGAGGAAAAAAAAGGTTTTATTCATGTAATTTTTGCATTTTTTTTTTGTTTTTAACAATTTGTTTTATGTTCTTAATAAATATAATCGGAAAAGCAAAAATTAGAATCTTTTTAATAAAATTATAAGTATTTTAATCAATTTTTTTAGATAAAAAGATTAATTTAGTATCCTTTATTCATTTATTAGGTTTTTAGAATTGATTTCTAACTAACATCATTAAAAGTAAACAATTTTAGAAAAATATTTTGATTTTGGATAACTTAAACACTATTTATTATTATTTTTTTGTTCTCACAAGTCACTTGCTGTTAAAAAATTATAATTTTCTTGAATTGTTTGCTAATTTTTATATGGGCAAGTAATAAAAACACTGAGAAGTTATCAATTTATTTATTATTTGGTTTTAGTAAGTTTATGGAAAAATAGACTATTTACTTGGTTAAACAAATAATATTTATTTTAATTTGTAATAACTCAAGATACTCAGTTTACGAAAAAATGTCAAAAAATATGATAAACAAGAATAAATCTTTAATCTTCTATGTTGTTAATTAAATCAGGAGCTGCGTTGTTAATTGGCAGGTTTTTCCAAAACTCTAAACGATTTTCTGGAATAAATAATCTCTTCTTTCAGTTGTTTGCAAGGTAATGGAAAAATTCATTAATTCCCAAATCTTAAAGTATCTGGAAAAACATAAGATCTTACATGATAGACAATATGGATTCCGTGACAGTAGATCCACAGCTGATCTTCTTTCCTTTGTCTCACACAACTGGAACAAGTCCCTTGAGTTTCTTGGTGAATCCCAGGTCGTTGCTCTTGACATATCCAAACTTCGATCAGGTCTGGCATAATGGGCTTCTTAAAAACTTCCCTTAAAGTCTTCCACCAAGCTTTGCTCTTGGCTTTCCGTTTTTTTTCTAATCGACGTTTTCAGTTAGTGTAGATGGTCATTCCTCCAGTTTCCCCAACCAAATAAAATGGCCCCCCACGTGTTTTTTTTGATCTTCTTCTTCCACAATCAATCCCATTCAATTTTGCTGACGTAGTCCCCTCCACTCTGTTTTTTCTTAAACCACCTTAATTCTGATTTTGAAAACAAGCCGGGGTTTTTCAGATATTTTTTCCAAAAACCTCAAACACTTGGATTGGGGGGCCAAAAATCTGTTCAGTTTAATGCCTCAAAAAAAGTCATTTCCTGTGCGAAAAAAAACTGCAATCTCTCCCCCAAAATGAGCGGCCAAGTTCTAGAACAAAAATCGTTTAATCATCGGCTTCTTTTTAGAATAACCTCAACTGGCACAAAACATTTCAAATAAACTTCGGCAGCTTCAAAAAAGATTGGATTCCTCTTTCGAGCCGAAAATTTTTCTTCTTCCAATCTGCACTCTGTATGTACCCAAATCAGACCCTCTTTGGAATATTGTTCTCTGTCTGGGGAATGGCGTCCCCTACAACCTTGTTCGGACTCCATTCAAAAGCGAGCTGTTCGTCTTATTAATGATCCATCGCTCACAGAAAGGCTTCCTCTTCTTGCCCATCGTCGAGCTGTGGGGATCTGTCGCTCTTCTATAGGTATTTACACGGCTTCTGCTCAGAGGAATTGGCCAGTATTATTCCTTCTCTGGCAGCTCCCAACAGAGCAACACGTAGTGCAACTTTTATGCATCCTTTTACAGTTCAGTTAGAGGGCCCCAACTTCCCGCTTTCTTCGTTCCTTCATCCCTAGAGTGTCAAGACTATGGAACCTGCTGCCCACAGAAGTTTTTCCTTCTCCTACCAATCTCCAAAAATTTAAGTCCCGTGTGAACAAACTCCCTCTCACCACACTGAAGACACCCACGGTACGTTAGTACTTAGGCATCAGCCTTCGTGGACTGTCCCAAGAAAAAAAAAAATGAAGATAAGTTTTTAATTATAGTATTTTTTCGCTCTTCTGTTATTCCTCTGGTCGGCCTTTTTAAATTAGGTAGAGAAACTCCGTTTTCAAAGACTCATTTTTTAAGAAATTTAATACCTTCCCTTTGGAATCAAAAAAACTAGTTTTGTACAGTAAAGTTTTCTCCTCTCTCTTCGCTTGAATTTGTACAATGTCCTTTAAATAGATGCGAGGTTGATGTTTTTTTTAAATTTATATGCTGATGAACAATCTTCCCATTCATAAAAATCTTTGGCAATTAAAACATTAACCTTTTTGGAGTTTGCGTTTTGTACTACTCTAACAAAGTCTTTAAAATCATATATTTTGGGAGTTTTTCGCATGGACAATTCCACCTGATGATGAAAATTGTCAGCAGACATAAACGTATGTTCCGGCTCAAAATATTTGAAAACAATCTGTTTAGTAGCTGTTTCTAACGAATTTATCATATATATTAAAAATGAAAAAAGAGTCCAATTTTTATTTTGGGATAAACAGTTGTCAACCCACATTACTATGTTCTCAACATCTCGCATTTCCAAAAAAAATTGATAATACACGCTTATCATATCTTTTTTTTTTGTTTTCCCCCAAAAGGGCCTTCTTCCCAAAAATTGGCAATTGGAAATAAATCTTTTTTTTTTGGGCCCAACGGTACAAAACTTTGATTAAAAAATTGTAATTCTAGGACAAAAAGTAACTTTTTTAAACATTGCGAGTCAAAGGGAGCATAATGTTTTTTTGCAAGCCCCCTGAAAAATAAACTTTTTTTGTGTCTGGAGTCTCCTTATCAATTTCTGTAGGTTGCTCGTTCTTCGTTTGCTTTATTTATATGTTTTTTTTCCATAAAACACATTTATGACAATGGGCCCAAAAAGGTTTTCTTTGGTATGTTCTGGATCGTGCAACATGAAACTTTCGCAGGTTTCGCATTCTTCATGGCCGAGTCTGCTAAAGGAAATATTCATTTCTTTTGTAACCACACTTCAATGGACCTCATGGGAAACCTAATATGTGATTTAGTTTTAAGAAAATAATGAAGAGATTTTTTTCCCAAAAAATTTAAAAAACCTTTTTTTTTAAAAAAATTTTTTTTAAAAAAAATTTTTTTTAAAAAAAACCTTTTTTGTTTAAATTTTTTTTTTTTCCCCCAAAAAAAAAACCCCCCAAAAAAAACCGGTTTTTTTTTTTGGTTCTTTTTAAAAAAATTTTTTTAAAAAATTTTTTTTTTTTTTTTTTTAAAAAAAAAAAAAAAATTTTTTAATTTTTTTTTTTTTTGGTTTTTTTAAAAAAAAAAAAGGGAAAACCCCTTTTTTTTCCCGGGAAAAAAAAAAAAAATTTAAAAAAAAGGGGGGGGGGGTTTTTTTTAAAAAAAAAAAATTTTTTTTTTGGGGAAAAAACCAAAAAACCAAAAAAAAGGGGGCCCCCCAAAAGGGGGAAAAAAAAAAAATTTTTTTTTTTTTTTTTAAAAAAAATTAAAAACCCCCCAAAAAATTTTTTTTTTTAAAAAAAAAAATTTTTTTAAAAAATTAAAAAATTTTTGGGAAAAAAAAGGGGTTTTTTGGGGGTTTTTGGGGCCCCCCCCCAAAAAAAAAAAAAATTAAATTTAAATTTTTTTTTAAAAAAAAAAAAAAAACCCAAAAAAAAACCCTTTTTTTTAAAAAAAAAAAAATTAATTTTTTTTTTTAAAAAAAAAAAAAATAAAATTTTTAAAAAAATTTTAAAAAAAATTTTTTTTTTTTTTCCCCTTTTTTTTTTCCCTTATAAAAAAAAAAGGGGTTTTTTAAAAGGTTTCCAATTTTTTCCCCCTTTTTCCTTTCCCAAAAAACCCGGGGTGGTTTTTTTTTGGGGGGGGAAAAAAAAAAAAAAAAATTTTTTTTTTGGGGGGGTTTTTTTTTTTTTTTTTTTAAAAAAAAAATTTGAATTTGACCATATCTTCTTAAATTGTCGTTTAAAATTGTGACATTTTGTTTTTAAACCCTTTTAAGTTAGCGCCGTTTTTTTTCGACCCCACAGAACGTTTTCAGCATAATCAAATTTTCGCAACGCTTTTATCCTGAATCTCCGCATAATCTTAATATAGGGGAAAGCATTTTTAATCTTCGATTGACCAGCCTCTAAAATATATTTTTGAAAAATAAAATTTAAAAACAAAATATTTAGATTTAAATAAATACATACACCTATTTCATATACATAAAAAAATTACAGATCAAATAATACATACCTAATTCCCATCTCCATATTAAATTCTTTTTTTTCTAAATAAACAAAATTTAAAACAAACACAAAAAACCGTAAAAGATGATTTTATTGTTGCAGCTAAAACCGTAAAAGAAAAATTTGGGAAATGAACTAAATAAGTATTAAAAAAATTTTTCTTATCTTATTTTTTTTTGGGAGCATTTTTTTGATATTTTTTTTAGAGGGTTTTAATACCTACAAAAAAAAGTTGGAAATTTTTTTTTAAATTTAAAAAAATTAAAGAAATATCTCCTTTTCTGACCATTTTTTTTTTTTTTTTAATATTATGTATTAAATTTCATTTTTTAAAGCAAAAAACTATATTTGCTGCCAAAAATTTTTAAATTTAACTACGACCAAAGGACAAAAAAAAAGTAAAATTTGTGTTTTTCTCAAAGCAAAAACTTTAATTTAAAACAAAAAAAATTTTGTTGGAAATGCTTGGGTGTCTGAAGTGTGGTAAGAGAAAGTTTTTTTATACGATACTTAAATAATTTGAGATTTGGGGGAAAAAGGGAAAAACTCTGCGGGTAGCAGGTTACATGGTCTGTACATTTTGGGGGGCCCTTTCAATTGGGGCTGAAAAAAGGATGCATAAAAGTGGCACTACGTGTTGCTTTTTGGGATTCCAGAGAAAGAATTATACTGGCCAATTTTTGGAAAAAAAACCGTGAAAATACCTAAAAAAAAGGGAAAAATTTCCCCTACGGGTCGTCGGTAACATGAGAAGAAAGCTTCAATAAGACGAACAGCTCTTCTTTAATTGGATTTAAGAATGCTAAAGTTTGTAAGAGACCATTCAACAGACAAAAAAATATTGTCAATCGGGTCTGATATTTAAAAATACAGAGTATACAGACTAAAAGAAGAAAAAATTTCTAGACTCGAAAAAAGTAAGCTGTGAGGTTTGGATGAAATGTGTGTACTAGTTAAGGTCAAAATATTTTCACAAGATTACAAAATTTTTTGTTCTGCAGAATTTTTTTCTCATATGTAAGGGAAAAGGGAAGGCTGTTTTTTCCAAAAGGGGGCAAGTTTTGTTAGGAGGATGATTTAATGGCCGATTTTGTCGCCCCAAATCCAAAATTAGTTTGGTCTTGTGAGAGATTTGTTTTCTGGGCTTGTTTTCAAATCAGTTTTGCATGGTGAGAGGGATATCGGCTGCAAAACTATTAATCTGATTGGTTGTGGAAGAGAGAAGATCGTTAATGTAAAGACAGGCAGAGTTAGTGCTAGTAATGAGCTCCTGAGCACCCCAGCATTAATTTGATAGAAATCGGAAGAATGACCATCTACAATACAAGATATACATTGATTGGGAAGAAACCTGGAGAGCCAGACATGATCAAAAACTTTGAGAATGTCAAAAGCAACGATCTGGGATTCACCAAGAAACTCAAGGGACTCATTTCAGTTGTGTGACACAAAGGAAAAAAGATCAGCTGTTGATCTTTTGTGGTGGAATTCATTCAGTGGTTGATTACCTTTTTATTTTATAACATAAAAAAAGGAATATAAATAAAATTTATTTAGAACATCCAAATGTTTTTTTATAAAATAGAAATGGAAACTACACATCAGAAACCATAAAAAAGGTACACTTTAAATAAAATGGCATAATTTATAAATAAATTAATAAATGACCGGCCTACTTCCACTTTGCTGCCAAGGAAAAATTTACAGAAGCAGGATGTCTTAAAATTTACCTTTTTTGACACCTTCGCGCCGGAGGGTACGGTAATTATAATTTCCGTTTTGACACGTGCCCCTTTTATAAAGCAAATTGTTTTTTGATAAACAGTTTAATGTGTCTTCGTGAGCTTAGAAACAACACTTTACATTTTTTTAATAGGGTTCCCTTGTAAACAAACCCAGAATAATTTAATTACACAATATATTTTCGGGATAATTTAATATTCATTTTTTTAGGGTAAATGAGTTGGAAGTGTTTTATGAAGCGTGTCATTTTAATAGAATTTTATTAATATAAAAAGTTGGGTTTTGCGTCTCTGTAAAGTTTACTTTTTATGTTTATTTAATATGGTGGAAAGTTTAATAAACAAGGACACATCGTAAGAAATAAGACACATTAATACTATTAATAGACGGAAAGCTAGCAGCAATCTTCTCTTACCGGCGAGGTAAAAAGCTTTTGTGTATGATTAACCAGCAGAATGAGTAGGCTGGAGCCTAAGGCAACAGATGTTAGGGAAAGCAAATTTGGCTCTATCTTTCTTGTCTTACCAAAATTAAGGACTCATATTTATATACCTTAATGTTATTGGGTCCATATAAACAATTTAACATGACTTCACTACTTAGATGCTGGTTTTCAGATAATTCAATACAGGGTGTCCGGAAATGACGATAAAAAATTTCAAGGTATTATCATAAAAAGATATAAAAAAAAGTTTATATTAACATAGGTCCGGACATGCTCTCAGAGGGAGCTACGGTCTTAAATGATGGTGTCATAAAAATGGTTTTTATTTAATTAATTAGGATCTACTTACAATACAGGAATTAACTTCTACGTATAAGTTAAAGTGATTGGAGGTCACTTTTTGAAAATATTAGGTGACTCATATTACAACCAGGGGCGTTTTTGTCGAGGTATTTTTACTATCTTTTAACTAAAATATGTTTTTTACATATTTTTACGAAAAAGGTTCCCCTGTTATAAGTCGTATAGTCTGGTTTTCGAGATAAACGGACTTAAAGGACGACTGCAGTGCGTAAATACAGTGAACACAGGTGAATTTAAAAACACACTGGCTACAACCGCCGGCGGTATTAATGATCAAAAGAAATGACCGCCGTCTGTCGGTTTTTTTATGTTTTATTCATATGAATACCGCCGGAAAATAATTTTCGACGGTTTTCTTGATCGAAAAGGTGTATCGCCGTTGATGGCGGTTTTGTTTTATTTGAGTCAACGATACCGCCGTTTCGTATTAGATTTAAGGAAAATTAGCAATAACTTCCGCAGCTATTTTTTAACAAATCAGATTAGCATTTGTGCCCTAATTTTTCTGAGTTATGTGAAAGAAGACTATACTAATACTAATATATACTAAGCATTTATTTTAGTGACAAAAATTGGTAAAAAACGTATAAAAATATTTGTATCTAATTAAAAATACTTATTTTTTAGGTATCTATTTCGAATATCTAATCAACAATATGCGCATCTGGAAAATTTTCTTTTAGAATTATTCTTTCATTCAAGTCTTTATCAGCCATTATAGACTTAACATCAACCCATTTTGCATTGTTTTCTTTGAACTTAGAAAAAAACAATTTAAAGTTTCTGAGTTTTCTTCAACTAGCAGTCCAACTGATATAATTTCAGAGAGCCCATTACCATCCTCATTAATCATTATTAAGACTGGAATTCTAATGTCCAGTAATTTGTAAGTAGCATCAATGCACAGAAATTCTGGATAAGCAGACATATAATGTTTCATATGGTTGGTTTGAAAAAATAAAGCTTTAAAATTGTTTTCATCATCACTTAAAATGTGGCAGTCAGCGCCTAAAAATATTTTCTCGCTTAGAATACTTTTTCACTTTATAAATTTAAAAAAAATCCCCCAAGAAAACCCACATTGTATGGTCAACACATAACACCTACTGCGCAAAATCGTTGACCGTACAATGTACGATTTCCATGCCGGTTGAAATTAATTTATAACTTACCATATTTGGTTTTTAACTTTTCAATACAGTCTTTTAATGATATTTCCTTGTCATAAGCGTGTTTTGCCTTAGTTGCTATATTGTGAATGTCTTTTAAAAGTACTATTTTATTGCATTTTTCCTGTATGTAACATTTATTTCTCTCCTTTTGACTTAAGATTCGCCAAGTGAATAATTTCTGACTGAATATCAGTAGGAAGTCTTTGCTGTTGTGGTAAATGTTCAAACAATGCCTGAAATAAAAATGTTTTTATGTTAATTTCTAAAGTAGCAAACAACACCATAATGAGGAAAACAGTGAAATAATGGGTAGCTATTTTTATCGTCTTGTAAGGCATTAGCTGATTAGCCCATATTCACTTCGTAAATAAAATATATCAAAAAGGATAAAATCTTAACCTTGCTTATAGTATGATTATGTTCAGTTTTTATGCTTATTATTTAAAGTTTGGTACCACACATCGATGCTCTTAATGTAATATGGGCATCACATCCTGATCTATAGGTGCTAAAATTATTAAACAAAAAATATTAAGCTGCATGATGAAAACTAAAACATATGATAATACCGGCTGACTTTTTTTCCTTTTCCTGCGGATTTGAACTTTCTCCCGCCCTTGATACATGTATATTTTAACTGATAATATTTTAATTTTGAGTCTAGAAATCGTTCAGTTTTTTCGGGCTGCTGACATAGTTCTAGCATCTCTTTCCAAAAAAGATACGTATTCCCTTTTGGAATAACCATCAAGAGCTTCCAGAAAGTCTTCATAACTTTCAAATGTATCACCTAGCTTCATTTTTTACTATATCACATTTTATTTACCAAAATTAAATATTATTTATGTATAATATACACTAATAACAACTTTAACTACTCACAGTTTACTATATGAATGTGGGGTTAAATGTAAAAGAATGGTTTGATTTTCGGCGGTTTTCTGTATTTCAAATCAAAACTGCCGTCGCTCGGCGGCAAGTTGCAATATGCTGTATAAAAACCGTCGAAAATATTGAAATTGTTTAGTGTTCGACGGCTTTTTATTTGGAAAAGTATAAAGCCGCCGAACGACGTTTTTATTTTGTTAAATCAGCAAAACCGACGGCGGCTGTTTAGACGGTGCGATTTAAAAATGTAACCAATGTAGTAGGTACCAGTAAATTCGTTTTTCTTTTTCGCCATGGGTATAAAAGAATACCTACATTTTAAAATAGTATTCAAGCATCTATTAATTTTTATTACATAGTCTGTTTACTGTATTTACGCACTGCAGTCGTCCTTTAAGTCCGTTTATCTCGAAAACCGTCGACTATACGACTTTATACCAAGGGAACCTTTTTTACGTAAAAATGTTTAAAGGAACATAATTTATTTAAAAGATAGCATAATACACTCGTCGAAAAAATATGACCCTAAATAACTAACCATTTCTTTGTTCCCAGTCACCTGATATTTTCAAAAAGTGACCTCCAATCACGTTAACTTATACGTAGAAGTTCTGTATTGTAATTAGATCCTAATAAATTAAATAAAAACCACTTTTATGACACCATCTTCAGGGCCTCGTAGCTTCCTCAGGAAGCATTTCCGGACCTATGTTAATATGAACTTGTTTTCATATCTTTTATTTTGAATCGTATCCCTTTAAAATTTTTTTTTCGTCATTTTGGGACACCCTGTATATTGTTTTTAAACTGTTGTAGGTAGGGTTTAATTATTTAATTACGTTTACTGAATAATTGCTCTCGGTAGCGTAGTGGTCAGAGCCTCGGCCGCCGCGCCGGCGATCCGGGTTCGAATCCCGCCCCGCCGGAGAGACATATTTAGGTAGTAGTTATTTAAATAACGTCCGTGGGGGCACTACGCGTTGTCTAAAAGGTGCTGTGAAATGCAATATTTGCATGTTTCAGTGCTTGGGCAGCGTTGACGGAACTGGGGCAAAAAGATGGGTTAAACATCGAAAAACCCGGCACTCACGGTACTCTGGTACTTGGAGTATATATGTATATGTATATATGTATATGTTTCTCTGTAAGGTCACAAAGATAAAAACATTATTTTGTAAGCAGTATTAAAGCATACTTTACCCCGCCTTATTAGTAGTACAGGGTGTTCGGTTATAAATGTAACCTCCCCCCCTAACTTTTTTATTTGACCTTTGAGAAAAACAAATTTAATACAAAAGTTAAGTGGTTCAAAATAATTTGTTAAAAAACTTTCTTTTATTTACAAAAGGTGTTTCAGAAAGTCTGGACGTAGTCCTACTGTCTTATTTCAAAAAAGCCCCGATTTTTTAAATGAAGATTTGTATTCTCTAGAAACATAGTTTATGTAGCATACCATATGTCTGACCTAAATTTTTACATTGTCAAACGAAAAAAACTGTAAGCTTTATCATTATCAATATTATGTTATATTGCTATGGTTATTTATTTTATCAATTATTCATGAAGTTTAACATATCCATCAAATGACTTTTTTTCATAATTTTAATTATTTGGTAAAATACTATTTAACTATGGGTTATTCTGCACAAGAAAGAGAAGACATTTATAAATTTTATGTTAAGAATAATTATAAGTAGTAGCTGTTTTAAATAATACACTTTATAATATTGGAAGCGCCGATAATAGATAGCAGAGGATTTATATAAAATGTATTGAGCAGAATGGCGGTCATGTGGAGCAATGCAATAAAAATGTTAAAATAATTACATTGTTTGCTTTTTTATATTTTTCTTAATTTTTACTTATTGAATTAACATTTTAAATAAGGTAAGAAACTAAATTTGAACTACCTGTGTTTATTTGACGGATATGTCAAATTTCATAGCTAATTAAAGAATGCAAATATCAAATGAAAAAAATAGGGGACTAATTTGAAACAAGATAGTAGGTCCAGACTTTCTGAAATACCCTGTAAAAGTAAAAGAAAGCTTTTTTTAAAATATTTTAAAACAATAAACTTTTATATTTAACTCGTTTTTCCAAAACGTCAAATAAAACTCTCTGTACAGACCCTCTGTACATAATAGAACTTTTATTAGCTTAGAAATATATTCAAAAACTCTTTTCTGTGCGATCTTAACTCAATCGTTGGGTTGTAAAAATAATCTTGGAACTGACACATCGATTTCCTAGTTCAATTAATACTACTTACGTGAAAAAAGTGGTGTAATTGGGTATCGAATTGTAGAGGTCGATAGGAGTGGCAAAATTCGAATAGCCTACTGGCGTTAATTCTGTTTAAAAGACAAATAAATGATCATAATAACTAGCTTTCATTTCAATTTTATGGGGAAAAGCTTTTAGGAAAAACAGTTTCAGCTTTTCTATAGAACATAAATATTTTATGCTACCAAAAATACCATACAACGTGTCAGAAAATCTCTAGAAATCCGTAGCTATGGAAAACAAAGAGACGCAGTCCGAAAACGACAGTTTAATTTAATAAATGCTAACCAAGGACTTTAACGGCCAGTTTTGGTAAGTTGTGGTTAGCAAATATTTATGTTATATTTATGAAAAAAATACACTTGTATTGATTGATTGATTGATAAACTAAATACACAAGTTGAGGTTTTGTCCGCCTCAACACTGCAGCCTACAGGGCTTGTTGTATCTCTTGTGTATTTGTTTCAGTTAAAAAGGTTTGACACCTTAGACAGGTGTGTAGTAGCCCTTTACTGTTCTTTTCTGATCTCCAGCCTCCTGGTGATTAGTGTCACCATGAGGTTTTGATTTTCTCAGTATAAGTGCAGGGCACTCATATGATGTGAGAGGCTGTCTCTTCCTCTTCGTCACATAGTCTGCAAATGGGTTCTTCTGTAGATGCCTATAGTGTGCATATGTTTTCTTAGGAGCAGTGTCCGGTTATTAATCCTGTCACTATTCTAATCTGATTCTATTTAGTTTTAGTAGTTCACTTGTCAATGCTTTCGATGATGAGTCCAATATTGATTTAGTGTGATTTTGCCTTTGGAATGTGGTTCCAGTATGACTGATGTTGTGTTTGAATCCACAGTCATGTAGCCACGAACCGAGGCTTTTGGTATTCCAAAAACAGGTTCAGGACCCACAAACATTGCTGCGGAGCCTCGCCTGGCCAGGAGTCTGCATTTTCATTGCCCTGTATTCCCCTGTGTCCTGGCACCCAGGAAAGTGTAACTTTGTTGTGGTTAGCCAGAGGCATTGCAGACAGTTCCAAACCAACCTTGAGTTGACTTGTTGAGATGCCAAAGCTTTTATGGCCGCTTGACTATCAGAGAAAGTTCAATGGCATATATTTCCGCCTGGAAAACAGTGGCATATTTCCCCAGGGAAGCATAAGCATTAAATCTAGGGGTCATACCATGTATTCCTGCGCCGGCTCCATTGTCAGTCTTGGATCCATCGGTATACCAAACCAAATTCCGAGACTGACCAGGAGATCGCTCACTACCGCCCCAGGTAAGCTGGGTTTTGTATGGTCTGTGTGTATATGTACACTTGTATACTAAGAGGTATTCTTCCCCTAAAATTTGTTTTTTAAGTTAAATTTATAGCGTTTTACCCACCTTGTTAAAACTATATGCTAAAATAAATTGTAAATATCATTTGAAATTAATTTAATTAATTGGGATTTTTTTTATATTTATAGTATAGAAAAGTGTCTGCGATACTTGTTTAATAAAAACTAGTAAGTTTAAAATACTATTGCATTATAGGGGCTACTAATAGCCTAGGAGCCCTTAAGCGTTAGACTTTCGTTATAGTATAAAAACTGAAAGTTTCTCTGAAGAAAATTCAAAAAGTTGTCAATTTCAGAATGACGCTAAATTTTCTTATTTAAGAAAGATACAAAATAACATTTTATTAAAAAGATTTTTTATGATGATTGTTAAATAATCTGCCGTTTTCAAAATGGGTATATGGGGTCAGGTAAAAAAGTTATTGGACCTAACCGCATTTTTTAAATGGCATTCTAATCTAAAAAAATAGAATATTAAATTATCTTCTTAAAAATATAACCCACCATTGATAATATTGGTTTCCTATAAGATTTATTTAACCTTAATTTCTTAAAGCCACAGCAGACTATAAAACAAAATCTAATATTTTAAAAACAAAACTATGTTGACATTGTAGCTAAAAATATTACACAATGTATTTTAACATGAAAATGGTAGAAATATCGCCCAAGAAAGTAAATTAATAAACTATAAAAACTTTGAAACAAAATAAAATATTTGGGTAAGGGAAAAATAACGGGAATCATTGCAAATGTTCCAAAGCTCCTCCGTTGTTTTCAAAGCCCTCTTCACACCATTTTCAAACGGAATTTAAGGCCTTTATAATATGTAATGGTTTTTTTTTCTGCAAATGCCTCATGAATTATTTGATTATGTTGTTGTCAGGTTGAGATGACTTCTTTATAAATTTTATTTTCCAGCACTCCTCAAAGAAAAAGATTGGAGGTATTAGATCCGGAGATCATGGTGGCCCAACCAGAACTAACTAAAACACATAAACCTATCCAACGGTTTCATAGCAGAGTCTGACGGTGTAGGCTCATTCAATACCCACAAAAAGTGCTGTACTGTGTAAACACGCCTAAAAGAATTTTCACTTCAAAAAAGGTTGAGCTAAATCAAAGCCCACATAGTACCAATTCTCATACCTTTAGGTCCAGAAATCACGAGGGTTCTATACAAACATTTTCCCCATTCTATCCTTTTAAGGAAGAAGTTTCTTAAAACCCTTTTCAGCTGACAAATACCATCTTCACAGGTCAAGTAGTTTTCAAGATATCGTGATAAGTCAGTTTACTTATAAATGATAGAGTGACCTTTCACTTTTATATTGTGAACTACAACAGCTATCTTTTAGTAAAGCAAACTTAAAAAAATAAATCATATAAATTAAATATATTAAAAACTTGTCATTGAAAATACTTTAAATAAAACAAAAAACCCAAATTCTAAGGGGGCAAGACTGTTTAAAAAAACAACAATATTTTGGGGTAATCTTTCCGTTGGGGAAAACCCCAAATTTATGATACAATTAAGCTCTTGGCACAGTTAAAAAAGGACATCATTTTAAACAATTTTACCCGAGACGCATTAAAAGGTATTCCTTGAGTCTCGAGATTTCGCCATTTTTTTCAAATATGATGGCTGAAAATGGAAAATTTAAAAATATTAATATTAAGACCTTATGAGCATACCTTAAAATTTTTTTAACTTATCAGCATTAAAGAGTATAACAATGAAATTAAATACGTAAAAAAAAATTAAAATTTCAATACAAGTTCATTTACATTCTCCAAAAGAAATCAGTTTAAAAAGCTAAAATTAAAAAATCTTTTTAAAAACCCTTAAATTTTTTTATAAATTTAAATTTATACAATATGGAATTTTTATATAACGCAATTGGGAATGTAACTATGAACCTCTACAGGATTACCAACCTCGGTTTTTTACCAGGAGTCGGAGATAGGACGTGAAAAGTGACAGACTCGTCAAATTGAGTACCAGGAGCTTAAGCAGGGTTGACCGACCAGCTGCAGGAATAAAAACGATTGAAGGTGACTACTAACCTCTACAAAGATTTTCCACCAGAACCAATTTCGGTTTTAACAGAACGTGGAGAGCGATAGATGCGTCGTGGTGAGCACCAGGGGGTTTTAGCGGTTTTTAAACCCTGTGCAGGTGTAAAAAGATTGAGGGGGAAATACCCCAATATAAGAATAAATAACTTACAACAGAGAAACCAATCCCCAATTCCCAATATATATTAGATATACCCTTTAATTTTAAGTAAATAAAAATATTCTTAGGACATACTGCCTAAATAAGTTAAATTATTAAAGACATTCTATTCGTACAACTGTTAAGTTGGCGGAGGTAAAATACCCTCAGAACATGAAATTTAACTTTAAAAATGAGAGTCTATTAAAGTTAAAAGACAAATAATGGGTTTGTAATGACTAGTTTCCATTTTAATTTTATGGTAAAGGGCTGGCTTTTAGAAAATTACCCAACATTTAGTTTTTCTCCAGAATGTTGATTTTTATTTTATATTTATATTAAATATACACTGCTGCATATTCTGCCATTTGTAATTCTTTTTTATCTAAAAGGGCCTAAATAGGGATGGTGAGCGATCAGGTGTTGTCAATAAGGGTTGGAGGGGTTTCTTAGAAATTCATCCTGGGCCACCGACTTTTTACAGTATATCATTTTGTGTCGTATGATGCATACAATTATGGTACAATTTAGAAACAGCTTTTTTCCATACAAATTCTAGTCTACTAAGCATATGGTGAATAGAGACCTTAGTACAATCGTGGTAAAACTTTATTAAAAGCTTTGTTTTAAATTTTTACAAGTTTATTAAAAATTTAAATTGGGGCCCTTTATAAAAAACAAAAAGAATGAAAAACGGAATATACTAATATTACCAACATCATTATTGATAGACCCCCGGTGGTTACGAAATTGTAATGTCAGCTTTTTTATACTAATGTAAAATCTGCTAATAGGGGTGTACCAAATTATCTTTAGAAATATTTAGATATAAACACATTAAAAAAAACCTAATTTTTAAAGACTAATACAAACTTATCATGTTCAAACTAAAGCTCATTTGAACAAAAACCTTTAAAAAACGTAAGGTTATCCATCTTGTCAAAATGTTTTTTTTTAAATAACGGAGCAAAAGATAACAATAAATAAAAGTGGGTAAGTAATTAAAATTCACGGTTCCTAAATTCTTCTTAAAAATATATTTAAAATCGCATTTATAATATCAAAATCCAAACCATCATCGTCTAAAAATTGAATTTTACATAATTCATTTTAAAATATTTATTTAAAACTGTAAACGAAAAATAAATGAACAAAATATTTGCCAAATGTCAAGTCAGACTACTTGAGGGATCATTAAGTACAGACAATAACAAACCCAAAGTTAAGGAATCCTTAAAAACGAATTTAAAGAAACATTTGAAATTTAAGGAACAGTTAATGCTTAAGAACAACTTAAATAACTCAAAAAGTATTGCTATAACCGGCCATTAGTCCTGGTAAAACATCTCCTTACTTCAATTTAAGTTTTATAATTTATTTAACTTTGTGTTTTAAATAATTTTTTAAAACTTAACTTTACCAACACCCCAAGCAACAAAGTATTTAAAACAATAACAAATTCCATTTAAAGTTCGCTCTTATAATATACTTTTAATTTATTTACGGTGGTAAACTGGATTCGACTCTAAATTGTATTAAAAGAAAATTAAGTAATTAACTTCTTTTTAACTCGGTAACAAAGGACCATTTAGTATTTTAAAATAATGGTTAATGTTGTTTTAAGAGTTCGAGAGGGGACGTTAATTTATTTAACAAGAAAATGATATTCCACCAAAATACTTAGGTAAAGTTAGGGCAAAGTTCCTTATATTTTATATACCAGGTGGTTCATCGTCAGGCGGGATATAGAAAATCACATGTTATTTTTAATGGGGTTAAAATTAACTAAAGTAACAAATCTCAAGAACTATGGCATTACTATTACAAATAATATGTTGGAAGCAAATTTAAGATTTAAGAAAATTTTTAAAAAATTTCCGTTGGCTGCTAGACAATAACCCAGACGTTCATAAAATTGTCTTCTTACATTGGCTAGCTGGTAAATTGAAATTTTATTGCATTCTGCAGAAAAGGGATTTTTTTAACTCGTCTAGATTGATGTAATTTTTATTCTTGTATATCTTGCTTTGGTAATTGCCTAGAAAGTTTCCGCCACTTTGATTTGATCACGAATATAAAAATATTTTTGGGCGAAAACGTTTTGTTTTCGAGATATCCATTATCAAACTTGAAAATCAAACTTACCTCATATACACTATTCCTCCTTCTTTTTGCATATAATTCTGAATTTTTGCAAACCTCCATTTTCTAATACTGCAACCATGTCTACACTAGGGATTTTATCAGCATATATAGCCGCTGCCTTTCAAAGTAAAACTTTGCAATTTAAGGGTAAAAAGGTGTAAAATAAATATAAAAACAAGTTTTTAAAAGGTGTTTATAAAATATTGTGTGCCACATTAGTGTAAAAATTAAAATTTGTGTCCAACAAGAAGGGGAAATACATTGTAAATCCAGTGCCTTTTTTTCCAGTAGGCCCATTATGCCCGGGCCTAGGGTCCGTAGTCTAGAGGGGCCCGAAAATCGCCATATATTTTTATGACAAGAAACAAAAACCTTATGTGTCATCATGTATTTATATCTAATTATTATTTTTTAGCTATTTATCTTATACACATAATATTGTGCAATTATTCAATAGCATAACTTTAATAGCAATAGAGAATACATTATAATCAGTTTAAATTTATAAGAATATAATTTTGTTTTTCCTTTTGTTTTATAGTCCAGGAAATTAAGCTCAAAATAGGGTCATACCTCCGAATTTTTATATATGCACCGATTTTCTTGAAAATTTTAAATTAAGCTTATCTTACCCTTCATATCAATATCTATATGGTCGCAAGGTGTGCAAATTGTTTTTAAGGGGTGAAAACCACCCCTTATCGAAAAAATAGATTTTATAGGTTTTTCGGCTTTTTTTCGATTCAAATGTCTTTTATTTATGTAGGATAAATATCCTAACGTATTGTACAATATAAAATTGGTGTATTTTGAAATATAAACCCCTAAGAATTTTTAAAACCTACCCTTTTAATGAAAATAATATAGAAAAAAATCTTTTAACGATTTGTAACATTACAATTGCAGTTTTACTGGAAAAAATTCATATCATTTTAATAAAATTATTAGTTACCACTTTTTAGCCCGTAAAGACTATCCCTTTGCAAAAAATGAAATAAAAAAATATCTGATGACTACCAATTTTTAGATTTTGCGTAATTTTAGTATTACAGTTTATTATCTCTATTTGAAATAATTTTTAATTGTCTACACCCTAGCAACCCTTAGGAATCACCCCTTTGACAAAAATAAAATAAAAAAATATTTTTTAATGACTACTGATGTTTTAATTTTAAATTTTGTTGGTTCTAAAGTTTATTCTCTAAACACGAAGTAATTTTTAATTTTTAATTGTCTACACGCTGCCAACCCTTAAGATCCACCTCTTTGCCAAATGTACCTTGTCTTAAATGTACCTACAGACAACTTAGTGTCAACAGAAAAAATCAGTGTGCCAAAATTTGTAATATTTTTTACTTTAAAATTGACTAAAAAAAATTCAAAATTTTATTTTTTGTGTAACTCTGTTAATTTTGAAGCTATCACATCCTACAAAAAATTATTTTAAAGGTAATTTTCTGGGCTACCAGCCTATGTACGTTAGAAGGGCTTGAGACTCTTTATATTTTATGGGTACAGGGTCAAAGGGCTGCGGAAAAGCAGTCCTCGTACTATAGTGAAAGTCTAAATCGATTATAGCTCTGTGAATTTTTATGCCACAAAAAAAAATAAAAAAGGAAAATAATCATCATAAAAAATGCTACATTTTTCTACTCTTTAATTTTTTTCGTATCTCTTATGGATTTGGAGTTAAAATGAGAAAAATAAATTTTTTTGAAAAATCACAAAAAAAAACATATAGTTTAAGCTCATTTTTTTCCAAACTGCGCATCTCTAATCAGTGAAACTTTCAGATGTTATAAATAACATACAAATAAAGTAATTGGTGCAAGGAATAAGTTTAATTTTGATTTTGAATGAAATGACTTTGTTTTTATTGCGAAACTTTTTTTTAGTTTTAACTATTTTACACCATATCTCACTGAAATTTCAGTCAAAAAGACTTTAATCGGTACCTATTTTAAAGGTCTTTTTATGCTCTATAAAAAATATTTTATGATTTTTTGTTAAAAAATGTACCCTTTTCCCGTTATTTAAGGTTAAGTACTTAATCTTTCTTTTTCTTCATAAATAGCTCAATTTCTCTGTTTTTTTTTAATCCTTCATTTTTTTTCATTACACTTTTTTCAATAAAACGCATAATTACAGAGTTATGCGTAAAAAACAATTGAAAAATGAGGTTTTTTTTAACGAAAAATGGCATTTTTTAATTGCGAATAATTCAAGAACTATTGATCTTTAGAAAAAACTTGACATGACATTTTTTACCTCAAATTTGCTCATCTATCGATTTTTGGGGGTATTTTGAGTAAAAAATTGGCCACCCCCGAGAAGGGGTGGCATCCACGCCAGAAGTGGTTGCGCACATCAGCACCATATAGATTTTGCTTTCCGACCATCCATCTATCATCTGTCAAAATTTCAAATAAATCGGTGCATAATAATATATAAAAAATTCGGAGGTAAAATGCCTGGACTATTATTTATTAATGCGTTCCGACGTTGCTTTTAAACACAAACAAATTATAAATATCTATGTATCCACACAAATATATATATATATATATATATATATATATATATATATATATATATATATATATATATATATATATATATATATATACAAAGGTATTATATTTTTTCTAAATGTAATAGGAGGGGGAGCAAAAATTATGTGGCCTAGGGCCCGCTCTGGTTAAAAAAAGGCACTGGGTAAATCAGGTTATTTTGATTTTCAAGTTTAACAATGGATATCTCAAAAACGAAACGTTTCCGCCAAAAATTTTCATATTTGTTATTAGCGCCCCATAGTACCCCCGTGTACCAAATTTGGTTATGATCGGAGTTGCGGCAACTTTCTAGACAATTACCCTTGTTTTTCAAATGGCCCCAGAAAAAGAAGTTATTTGGCGGAAATCAGGAGACCTGGCTGATATCTGAAACTTCCTAATTTTCTCTGAAGGCATCATTAAAGTAAGTAAAATTTGTTCTTCGAGAAGTTTCAAATAATTTTCTGCATTCAAATATTGTTTACGTTTTCCGAAAATCCCCACCCACATATATACTTTTTGTGGACATATGAAAAGTATTAATGCCGTTTTAAAATCCAGAGCGCTGTTAAGTGGTTTCCTATGATATCCTGAAGTTTCCTTGTCCTCACCTTTCCTTTATTTTCTTCTACGTGCAATAAAAGTTTTAAGTCTTCTCTTACATTCCTTTTCTTTAATATTCCCTTGCTTCACTTCTGCAGTTAATTATTACTGTGCCTTTGGTCTCAAATTTATCAGTCTATTCGGATACTAATCAGCGAACATGTCCGATACTTTTTGGTAACCATTTCCTAGATAATACCATTTAATCATCAATACTTTTTCTCCAGTAGTGTAACAAATGGTTAATGCTTTTGCTGTACAATTTTTTAATAATGATAAAGCATTTAATTTCAAACTGACAATGTTAATTCACAACTAACTGGTATTTTTTTGTTGTTCATAAATATGAGGCGGTAATAAAGTAACAATTTTAAAAAATATATTAGCTTCTAACTCGCAAACGGTGTAACCAAAAAATCTAAAATTTTAACCATGGACGTAGATTTGCATTTATTAAACTTTGATAGAATTTTTTTTTCAAATTAATAAGGGAAGCCAATAATTTACCCCATTAAAAATTACATGGGATTTCCGATTAGAGTTGCCGCGAGACGAGACGAGACGAGATAAAGCCTTGTCTCGCCTCGTCTCGAAATTTCAAGATAATATATTTCGAGAGGAGACGAGACGAGACAAAGTCGAGACGAGACAAACGTTTGTCTCGTCTCGTCTCGTTTTGTCTCGTTTGTCTTGAGTTGTTTTGGTTTATTTCAATTAAATTAATTTCAATATACAGTGCATTAGTAATGTATAGGATAAGTTCAATAAAATTAGTTCGGAAGTTTAAGAAAATGCTTGGACTAGAGTTGCCGCGAGACGAGACGAGACGAGATAAGTTGTCTCGTCAACTCTCGAAATTTCGAGATAATATATTTCGAGAGAAGACAAACAGGGGTCAAACGAGACGAGACAAACGTTTGTCTCGTCTCGTCTCGTTTTGTCTCGTTTGTCTCGAGTTGTTTTGGTTTATTTCAATTAAATTAATTTCAATATACAGTGCATTAGTAATGTATAGGATAATTTAAATAAAAATTAGATAAGAAGATTAATAAAAATGCTTGGATCCGTCGATTTTTTTTTTAGGTACATGTCACACATTTTTAAACTAATTTTTATGTCTGCACAGTGCACAAGGTGGTGATAAAAAGACATATTTTTTAAATGGAACACACATATTTTATCATTACATTATTAATTCCAATGTTTAATTTTTTTTACCAATTTTTAACTTTTTCCGTAATAATTAAGTATCCTAAATGGCAATATTCTTATACCTACGTAACTTTCTGGGTATAGAATATGGAGTAGGACTAGGAATTTCTAGAATTAAATAAATAGAATCCAAAACTGTAAAAATATGAGTAGGTATAGGTATTCTATTTTAAATTTAAAAAATACTTTTATAGCATCCTAATACTTTATGGACGTGCCCTGTCTAATTCAAAATATCGTTTAAATTTAACATACTATTTAACCATATACCTAATACTGACATAAGCACATTATCTACACATCTTATTTTCAAGGCATTAAATTACTTACTCCTCGGCATCGTTGACTCACCCTGTTCACTATATACCTAAAAACTAATTGCAAAATCTGCTGCAAACTGGTATGTATTTTAAGAAGGATGCATTGTGTTTAGTTTAAATTAAAACTTTTTAATAACATAATAGCGGCAAATCCTCAACTAACAGAAAAACATTCAAGAACAACCCTCTGCATAGGCATCAAAAAGTGCCGCCGCGCTGCCTGTATACTTTGCCAACACACCGTTTTATTCGGGATGCGGCAATAGTGTTTGCATGTTTTTTACTATTTAAAGATCTATAAAGCGGTTGCCTTTTTAAAATGTTTTTTACATTTTTCATTAGTTCATTCTTGTATTTGAAGCTTGTAAGAAGTAAGAAGGTGAATTAATATTTTTTTAAAAATTAAACACCCTGTATTAATGCTTATATCTTTTTAAAACACGCCTTGTAAAGAAAGTTAACGTGCCTGAGCTTTTCTTTAAATTGTGTAGTTTTCTCAAAAAATTGGTGATTTCAGACTTTACGGACACCCATAATATGCAACTAAAAATAAAATAATGAACCTAATAATTTGTTTTTTATTTAAAATAAAAATATAGAACATATAAGTGACATAAAAATGACGACAAAATAGAAAAAATCTAAAAGACATGAGTCATAAACTCCATTACAAAACACAGGTAAAATGTTTTCTACATTTTTTTATTATTATACAGGATGTTTGAGCAATAGTTTTAAATTCTTTAACAGCAGTTAGATCTTGCAAAAAAGTATCTGTAAACATAAGTTCGGATATGCATCGTTTCGAAATTGGAAATACGCTGGTCCTAAAGTTAAAAGAAGCTTTAATTGTACATAATTTTTTTAAACAATTATTTTGATAAAAAAAAACTTAAAATACAACTTTTTCGTTATTTCAGTTTTTTTCGAAAGACAAAGTAATACTCCTACTTTTCAAAAGGGTATAAAAAAGGAATCGGTTTTATTTTTTTTCTTGAAGCAAAGCAAAATTTAAAAAAATCAAGGGACAAAATAGTTGTATTTTAAGTTGTTTTATCGGGGGTAATACCACGAGTGCTTAAAAATTACCGATAATTTTTCACGATAGCGTGTTTTCTCATAATTTTACGAGTCCGAGGGACGAGTGAAATTTTTAAAGAAAACACGCATGAGTAAAAAATATCTGGTTAATTTTAAAGCTCGAGCGGTATTTAGGGAGAATATTTTACGAATCAAAAACGTATATAAAGTTTATTAACTTAAAATTAAATATTAATTTAACAAACCGTCATTATTATTTAAAATTTCGTATTGTCAATTTGACAGTAAGTGGAAAAACCACATTGCCTAGACGAAGCAGAATTTCCGCTGCAATTTTTCTATAATACCCCTTCTCTTGTATATATTATATATGTACATGAGTGAAATTTTCAAAATAATTAAAAAATAGTAAAACCACAGGGTGATATACTTTTTAAAGCAATTAATTTTAGTTTCTTTTTTAACACCCTGTATTTCTGAAACGATGCATTTTTTGACCTATGTTTATAGAAACTTATTTTTGCAAGATCCAACTGCTGTCGAAATTTGTAACACTAAATCTTAAACAACCTGTATAATTCTTAAGAATTAAAAATATATTGTTGGAGATTTATTACAGTTAGTTTATGTTGTTATTAGTGAAAAGTATATGCCTAAAACGCAGTTTTAAGTCATTAAAATTTTTCGAGATGTCTCGTCTCGTCTCGTCTCGAGCTTGTCTCGAAGGATTTTATCTCGTCTCGTCTCGAAATTCGAGACAAAATGCTCTCGAGACGAGACAAAATGGCTTCGAGACGAGACGACGAGACGAGACAAGACGTCTCGTATCTCGTGTCTCGCGGCAACCCTAGCTTGGACCCGTCAATTTTTATTTTTAGGTATATGTTACACATTTTTTAAACTAATTTTTATGTCTGCACAGTGCACAAGGTGGTGATAAAAGACATTTTTTTTTTAAACACACATATTTTATCATTACATTATTAATTCCAATTTTTAACTTTTTCCATAATAATTATGTATACCCAAACTATCCCAAATGGCAATATTCTTATACCTACGTAACTTTCTGGGTATAGAATATGAAGTAGGTATAGGAAGTTCTAGAATTGAATAAATAAAATCCAAAACTGAAAAATATGAGTAGGTATAGGTATTCTATTTTAAATTTAAAAAAATACTTTTGTAGCACCCTAATACTTTATGGACGTGCCTTGTCTAATTCAAAATATCGTCAAAATTTAACATACTATTTAACCATATACCTGATACTTACATAAGCACATTATCTTCAGAACGTCTTTTTTCAAAAGCCGTCACTAAACTTCGGAATCGACTTAATGCGGAGTCGGCTCGTTCTTTATTAGATCTTAACTCATGGTACACCAAGGAAGTTTAAAGGTGTATGGAAGCCAAATGCTATGGCCCATTCGATCAAAAAATGTCCAGCCCAGTATGAAAATATCTGTCAGAGTTGGCCACGCCGATTTTGCGCAATAACAAAATTCCACGAAATAATTTAATGTGTTCCCTACTTACACACTGATAAATCAGTGTGTAGTTAGGCAACACATTATACTTTTATGAGAGCCGTAATGGTCTTAGGTTGTCTAAGGTATCGTCAACCGTCGTCGTCTCATCATCCGTCATTTTCGTTGTGGTTTGTGCCCTTGCGCCGATTGTTTTGCTTTGTGTGAGTACCTATATTTTGTGGTTGCAGAATTTTTTTGGATTGATAAAAACCTTCTTATTTTAGTGATTAGTGTTTATTAAATTGTGACTATAATTTTGTCTTTATTGTTTGTTATTTATAATATCGTAACAAAATGATTAGAGGTTGTATGGTTTTGACTTGCAAATCCAAGGGTAACATACCCGGCATTTTTTACTTTGGGTATATATTTCTTATATTTAAATTAGGTGCTTCTTATGACACGTAACTTTAGGAAACCGAAAAAATAATAATATATCAAGTATGAATAATAAAATAATGAAAATTTCATAGAAAATAGCATTGAGAAAAGTAAGGCAATCTTAACTATCTTTTAGATAATTTCCACAATGTTTGTGTATTTCTGTGGATTATTAAAAAGAAATAAGGTTTACATTTGGGTACTTTTATTTCATTTAATAATTTAGTACATTCTTTTAAAGGATCAAAATTATTAATTACTGGGTAGACCAGGCAAATTTTAATATATACAGGTCCCTCTAATTGAATGAAAGAAAGTACAATTTTATGCTAAAGTTCCTTTTTGCATTTTCTGTATTTGTTTAAAAAGAAATTAGATTTTTGGATTCTTAAACTTACATTATCAACTTTTTAAGCTCGACATACTGTAAACACATAATATTTAACGGTTACTGTTACAATGGATACCTAGGTACAAAGGTTACTAAACATTTGTAACCACTGTTATTCTGTCTCATGAATCTTTGTTATTAGTGAAAAGTATATGCCTAAAACGCAGTTATAAAAATTTTCACTTTTTAATGTACAACCAGAATCTTAGGATTAGATTAAACTCATTTACACTATCTTGCCCTTCTTTTATCACAAAATTGGTGATAAGTACATGAAACTATCATACAATGTTTGAAATTTATTTCAAAAAATCTTGTTTTTATTTATTTACTAAGATTTTTGGTAAAAATACAAAACTCACAAAAATATCGACCATTTAAATAGAAGGCTTCTTTTTCCCTATTATATCAGATGATATAAAATCCAATATTAAAAATAATTTTAAATATTGTATGGTGGTATCGTTTAATAACCAACAATTTTGTGCAAATAAAAAAACAATGAATGCTTGAATTTGACATTTGATGATGTCAGCTTTATAGATAGTAACAAGGAATTATGAAGTCCGGCTCTGACCTACTATTCATTGCGCAAACTCCGCGGGGCCAACCCCCCTATTCCCGCTGCCCTGCACGCCTGAACAATTTTGTTCTACAGTATTGGGCTTCCATACACCTTTAAACTTCCTTGTGGTACACTTGTACGTTAAAAGATAGGCAAAACTTTGATTAGTAGAACTTACCAATTTATGCTACGCCAAAAGATTTTTTTTCGGTGATAATGAAATTCTGTTTGTATTTTATTAATTTCCAAAAAATAAATTTTGATCTACGGAAGTGACTTTGGGTAAAAAAAGAGGATATACTCGTATATGTCCAAATTTTAAATGAGTCGGCTCATTCTTTATTATGTCTTAACTCATGGTACACTTGTACGTTAAAAGATAGGCAAAACTTTGATTAGTAAAACTTACCAATTTATGCTACGCAAAAAAAGATTTTTTCGGTGATAATGAAATTCTGTTTGTATTTTATTAATTTCCAAAAAATAAATTTTGATCTACGGAAGTGACTTTGGGTAAAAAAAGAGGATATACCCGTACATGTCCAAATTTTAAATGAATATTTTAACGTATTTTGTTTCTATGGCTCATTTCAAATATTTTTTTAAGTAGTCCCTATACCCTAGCCATTTTCGAGATATTAGGAATTTGGTAAGGAATTTGGGACCACCTAATAAAAAACATTTGAAATAAACCGTAGAAGCAAAATACTTAAAAAAATACGGTCCCATTAATGATGTACCTCTTTTTTGGAACACCCTGTATAAATGCTTATATTTTTTTATAACACGCCTTGTAAAATTAAAGTTGACGTGATTGAGCTAAAATTGTGTAGTTTAATCAAAAAATTGGTGATTTCAGACTTTACGGAGACCCATAATATGCAACTAAAAATAAAATAAAGAACCTAATAATTTGTTTTTTTTTTATTTAAAATAAAAATATAGAACTATAAGTGACATAACAATGTCCACAAAATAGAAAAAAAAATCTAAAAGATAATGGAACATAAGTCATAAACTCTATTACAAAACACAGGTAAAATGTTTTCTAAAAATTTTTCTTATAATTATACAAGGTGTTTGAGTTTAGTTTTAAAATCTTTAACAGCAGTTAGATCTTGCAAAAAAAGGTTCTATAAACATAAGTCCGGATATGCATCGTTTCGAAATTGGAAATACGCAGGGTCCTAAAGTTAAAAAGAAGCTTTAATTGTACATAATTTTTTAAAACAATTATTTTAATAAAGCAACTTAAAATACAAATACAATTCGTTATTTGAGTTTTGTTCGAAAGACAAAGTAAAACTCCTACTTTTCAAAAGGGTATAAAAAAAAATCGGTTTTAATTTTTTCTTGAAAGCAAAGCAAAATTTAAAAAAAAATTAAGGGACAAAATAGTTGTATTTTAAGTTGTTTTATCGGGGGTAATACCAGTGCTTAAAATTACCGATAATTTTTAACGATAGCGTGTTTTCTCATAATTTCACAGAGTGTTAAATAATAATTTAACAAACCGTCATTATTATTTAAAGATTTTTGTATTGTCAATTTGACAGTAAAGTGGAAAAACCATGTTGCTTAGACGACGTGGAATTTCCGATGAAATTTTTCCATAATACCACTTATCTTATGGGAAAATATGTACATGAGTGATATATCAAAATAATTAAAAATAATAAAACCACAAGGTGATTAACTTTTAAGGTAATTAATTTCTTCTTTTTTAACACCCTGTATTTCTGAAACGATGCATTTCTTGACCTATGTTTATAGAAACTTATTTTTGCAAGATCGAACTGCTGTCGAAGTTTGTAACACTTAATCTTAAACAACTTGTATAATTTTAAGAACTAGAAATATATTGTTGGAGATTTATTACAGTTAGTTTGCTTAAGTTTTAAGTCAATAAAATTTTTCGAGATGTCTCGTCTCAAGCTTGTCTCGAAGGATTTTATCTCATCTCGTCTCGTCTCGAAATTCGAGACAAAATGCTCTCGAGACGAGACAAAATGGCTTCGAGATGAGACACGAGATGAGACGTCTCGTATCTCGTGTCTCGCGGCAACTCTATTTCCGATATCCCGCCCGACGATCCATCACCCGGTATGTTAATGAAACTAATCCTAGGAATGCCTAAGTCTCACAATATGTCTCATAATGCTATTAAATTATTGATTTTTGCACAGCATCAATGTTTTCTGACAAAACAACTGATTTTATAGAATCTTTATGACTTTCGTCGGTGAGCGAACGGCGACCATAATAAATTTATTATACCAGCGTTTCACTATGGTAAAGGATGGGGCTTTATCGCCAAAGGTAAATTAAGTTGATCAATGCACTTTTTTTTAATAATTTACGTAGAAAGTTGTCATACATCACGGCACGAAAATTTGCACGACGTAATTCCTCTTTTTCGATACAATGTCATGTCACTGACATAGCGAGGATTTTTAAACTTTTTTAATTTAAAAATTGAGGTATGGGACCCATACTAAATTTATACCAGATGCTATTGGCCCCAAGGGAAACACTTTCGTAAAGAAAATTTTTATTTTGGGATTTGCGAAAAAAAAAATTACCGCCCCCTCCCTAGAGAAAATTTTAGTTTTAAGAGTAAATCCTCAATTTGTAGTTTTTTCGTAGCTTTAATCAAATTTTATTGGCAAATCCTAAATTATCTATGTGTTCTTAAAAACCATGGCCAGTAATTTTTTTTCTTAACAATTTTTTATGCATATATCTTAGATGCCTCCAACTTTAAGAAAAATGCAGATATTTTCGCGTTATTGGAAGTTAAACTTCTTCTTAAAGATTTTCTATGGCGGGAGGCAGTAAAAACCTTTTTGAAAACCCCAAAATGAAAATTTTCTTTACCAAAGTGTTCTTTTGGGGCCAATAGCATCTGGTATGTATTTGGTGTGGCTCCAATAAATCACTTAAAAAAAATTAATCATTTTAGCTACGCGAGTGGTTCAAGTAACTGTAAACAACACAAATCACGATCAGATAACAAAATAAAGTGTAAGAAGTGTCCTCGTATAGATTCTGGTAATTAAAAAACTGATTTGTTACAATTAACAATAATATTGTGAAATATTTAGTTAAAATAGCAGTCAGTGTATAACTCGCATATAAAAGTAACTAAAATAAACATTATCGAAATAATTGACGTGTGGACTAAAATTTACAAAGCTTATTGTTTATTTAGTATTATAGATTAAAGCATTACCATAATGCAAAATTAATTTATTTTTTGGCTGCCTGTCGCAATATAGTATCTTTTAATTTTTCGGAAGAACAAAGGTATGCCAAAAATAATTTTACTTTAAAAATAAGACTGTTACAACGATAAGAAAATAGAAAAGCAAAATTGATAATATTTATACCGGATGTTGCTCCACCGAGCGGAACATGTAAATTTTGAAGTAGTCAAATATTGGCTCCCCTAATTATTTTAGAAAAAATGCTATTAGGATTTATTGAAGAGCACAATAAGTTCCACTCAAAATGAAAATTTGAGCATTTTTCAACCAACCAGTAAAGAGTAAACTGCTTAAATACTTCTGCAACGTAGTATCTCACTATGCACCCTGTACTCTAGAAATCAATAATAAAAACATCATATCGATTTATCAGTGATAATTTAGATCATTAATTTATAATGTCATTGCCAAAACTGATCAACTTTATACGGGAATTTCAAAAAGAATCCTCGCATTTCATTTTAGTTTACAGCTAATTCCAACACATTTAGAAATGAATTTATGACGAAAATATCAGGATTTAATCAAATGCTCAAATATTCCTCCATTAACTGCCAGACAATAACCCACACGATTATAAAACTCATTTCTTACGTTGGCTAGTTGGTACATCGATATTCTGGCACATTCAGCGGAAATAGCATTCCTTAGCTGGTCTAAATTTTCATATTTTTTATTGGTATAAAGCTTAGTTTTTAAATGTCCCCATAGAAAAAAATCGTTTGGCGAAAGATCCGGAGACCTGGCTGGCCAAGATATTGCGTGGTTCAGGCCTATGATGTCGTTATTAAATGCGTTGTTCAAGTATTCGCGCACAGCTCTGGTACTGTGTGCTGGGCAGCCACTCATTTGATACCAAATCTCTTGATTTTCACGAGCAAGGTTGTTCAAAGCACGCAAAATTTGTTCCTCTAAAAGTTCCAGAAAGTACTTCGCATTCAAATTTCGGTCAAGTAAAAATGGTCCAAGGATATGGTGGCCGAAAATTCCCGCCAAAAGATTTATTTTTTGTGGATATTGAGTCCTTGTCTCAACAAATCGATTTTAGTTTTCGTTACTTCAGTACCGGCAATTTTGAATGTTGGGTTCGTTGTTCAGTGTAAAAGTGCATTCGTCAGTAAAGCAAATATTTTGTAAAAAACCTCTGTCAGTGTTTGACCTCTCCATCATCTCAAAGCAAAATTCCTGTCGTCGTATTTCGTCTCCGTCTCTTAATTCTTGGTGTCTTTCGTACTTGTAAGCGTGGTATTTACATCTTTTTAAAATTCGAGATATTGTGGTGTGGTCTTGTCCAGTAATGTCCTCCAGTTGTCTCGTGCTAATGTTTCCTTCGGCCTCCTCTACACAAAGTATCACGTCTAAATCCCTCTCGTTTTGTACAATTTGTCTCTGATTTTCACGTCGATTTTCTTCACATTTGCAATTATTGATTACTGTGCCTGTAGTTTCAAATTTTTTTATCGTCCGTTCTATTGTCGATTTACTTGGTATTGGCCTATTGGGAAAATAGGCTGCAAACATGTCCGCTACTCTTCGATAACTATTTCCCTGATAAAACCATTTTATAATAGTGATTTTTCTTGATTTGAGTAGTTCAGTATTTAAAAATGATGTGACATTGATCTGAAAACTTGAGAGTAAGAGGTTAAATAATTTTTCTGGTATTTTATTATAAACTTCTAATAATACAGGGCGCGTAAGAAGATATGAGATTCGTAACTTATTTTAGCATTTATCTCTTAGCTGGCGGACTGAAAAGAGCTGAAATTTGTCCTGGGTACAACTTTCGTCTTAAAAAATCTAATAATATATTCTTCTAAAATAATTAGGGGAGCCAATATTGGACCACTCCAAAATTTACATGGGATTCCCTATGTCCCGCTCGACGGAGCAACACCCGGTATACACATACGAGGGTCACCTTATAAGAGTTTGTCTTCGTAAAAGTCTTTTACAATTGCAAAATAATACATATATGGGTGATTTAAAAAACATATGCCATTACTTAATAAAATATTTTTGGCCAAAAATGAGACAAAAACGGCATCATTCTTAAGATACAGGATGTAAAAGGAACATTTTTGGAAATAAAATTTTCCTTTTATTTTTAAATCGCATTTTATTTTTCGATTAAAATGATCCTGGCAGCGTTAGAACATTAACCGAATTACACGTTTTGATGATAAACTTTTTTTTGCATTTTGTACAGTAATGCACAACATTACATACCACAAAATCGTACAGTAATACACCATTTTACAATATAGCAACCAATACTTCATAAAAAAACAATTTAACAAGAAGGAAAAACGTTTTCTTTAACAGTACTTACCAATCAGAAGTTCCACACTTGACTACAACTATTAAAGGCTTTCAGACGAAAGCCGAACGAAAATCGCTCCAAAACACCCAAAAAGAGCAAAGAAAATCCGACATGAATGTGACATTTGGAAAATCAAATGCGGAATAAATGACATTTTTTTTTTCATTTTCATAGCAATGTATGCAATAAGAGTGTATACCAGCTAAGTCGTTTTTTATGTAATGGACGATTTTTTAATTTTTATTTATTAATTATCTACAAAATGCGAAAAAATAGTGTTTGCATCTCGCCAGAGAAGTGATTTTACTTGACTCGTATGGTATTTAAATCCTCGCTTGTCTCGGATTCAAACGTACCATACAAGTCCAAGGAAGTTTAAAGGTGTATGGAAGCCCAATACTGTAGAACAAAATTGTCCAGGCGTGCAGGGCAGCGGGAATAGGGGGGTTGGCCCCGCGGAATTTGCGCAATGAATAGTACGTCAGGGCCGGATTTCCATTATTCTTTGTTACTATCTATAAAATTGACTTCATCAAATGTCAAATTCCAACATTCACTGTTTTTTTTTTATTTTTTGCACAAAATTGTTGGTTATTAAAGGATACTACTATAGAATATTTAAAATTATTGTGTAATATTAGATTTTATATTATCTGATATAATATGGAAAGAATAGATGGCGCCACTTTACTGCCTTCTATTTAAATGGTCGATATTTTTGGAAGTTTCGTATTTTTACCAAAAATCTTTGTAAATAAATAAAAACACGATTTTTTAAAATAAATTTCAAACATTGTATGATAGTATTATGTACTTATCACCAATTTTGTGATAAAAAAGGGAGCAAGATAGTGTAAATGAGTTTAATCTAATCCTAAGATTCTGCTTGTACATTAAAAGTGAAAATTTTTATAACTGCTTTTTAGGCATATACTTTTCACTAATAACAAACATTCATGAGACAGAATAACAGTGGTTAAAAATGTTTAGTAACCTTTGGTACCTGAGTATCCATTGTAACACTATCCGTTAAATATTATGTGTGTACAGTATGTCGAGCTTAAAAAGTTGATAATGCAAGATTAAGAAACCAAAAATCTAATTTATTTTTTAAACAAATGGTATTGTCTCGAAAGTTGCCTCCTTTCCGATTTTGATCAAATTTGGTATAAGGGGTTTTTGGGGCGCTGATTACAAATCTGAAAAAATATCTTTTCGGCAACGTTTCGTTTCGAGATCTTCATCATCAAAGTTGAAAATTAAACTAACCTCATTTTCACTATATTCTCCCTTCTTTTTGTACACAATTCTTGATTTTTACACTAAAGTGGCACACGATATTTCATAAACACCTTTTAAAACCTTGTATTTTTATTTATTTTTCATCTTTTTTCCATTAAATTGCGAACTTTTAAGATCAAAGGCAGCAGCCATATTTGCTTAAAAAATAAAAGTGTAAAAAAGGTGTAAAATAAACATTAAAAAAAAGTTTTTAAAAGGTGTTTGTGAAATATTGTGTCCAATTTTGTAAAAATCAAATTTGGTGCAAGAAGGAGGATATGTAAATAAGGTTAGTTTATTTCAATTTTGATGATGAATATCTAGAAAACAAATATTGCCGATTTTTTAGATTTGTAATCAGCGCCTCAAACCGTACAAATGTACTTCCTTTCATTCAATTAGAGGAACATGTATATATTAAAATTTGCCTGGTCTGCCCAGTAATCAATAAATTTGATACTTTAAAAGAGTGTACTAAATTATTAAATAAAATAAAAGTACCTTAATGTAAACCTTATTTCTTTTTAATAATCCACAGAAATACACAAAGATTGTGTGGAAATCATCTAAAAGATAGTTAAGATTGCCTTACTTTTCTTACTAATACTTCCTATGAAATTTTCATTTCTATTATTCATAATTGATATATTATTATTTATTCGGTTACCTAACGTTACGTCTTATAAGAAGCACCTATTTAAATAAAAAATACTTACCTAAAGTTATAAAGACGGGTATGTTACCCTTGGATTTGCAAGACAAAACCATACAACCTCTAGTCATTTTGTTACGATATTATAAGTAACAAACAATAAACACAAAATTATAGTCACAATTTAATAAACACTAACCACTAAAATAAGAAGGTTTTGATCAATCCAAAAAACGGTACTCCGGCTCTCATAAAATTATAATGTGTTGGCTAACTTCACACTGATTTATCAGTGCGTAAGTAGGCATCACATTAAATTATTTCGTGGAATTTTGTTATTGCGCAGAATCGGCGGGGCCAACTCTGACAGTTATTTTCATACTGGGCTGGACATTTTTTGATCGAATGGGCCATAGCATTGGGCTTCCATACACCTTTAAACTTCCTTGTACAAGTCAAGTAAAATTTCACTTTTTTGTTCTTGATACGAATATACTATTGTTACTATTATGGAGCAGTAGGTAGTTTTTGCCAATTTTATTAATTTATTTTTACCATTATTTTGACATAACTTTCTTGAAATTAAGATTACTGATAATTTATTGCATGGTACTTATTTTTTGCTTAGCTTTAAATACGGATTTCAATTTAAAACCTCCGCGACACAAGAAAGGTACTGTTTAAAATCGATAACAATTTCAATTTTCACAAAAAATCTACAAAAGAAGGATTAAATGCAGCTCTTTCAAAGAATTAAAAAATCGTACCTAATAACTCCTTAGTAATTTCACAAATCTCAAGTAATTCTATTACTTAGAAAGTAATTTGTTTACTTATAAAATAATTGAATTACTTAGAAATTATTTTAATTATAATAAAACTGTCGGAATTTTGGCCAGTCAGAAAGAGCATCTTGAAACCGACGGGCCGCTTTGAATCCGGCGAACGCCCTTCTGCGCCGATGTAGTATTAGAAATTATTTAAATTATAAAAAAACTTCGGAATTTTGGCCAGCCAGAAAGAGCATCTTGAAACACGACGGGCCGTTTTGAATCCGGCAAGCCCCTTCCATGTGTATTTACGATTGATGCTTCCGCCCCGTTTTGATATTTTTTTGGAAATTTTTTTTTAATGTTTTCCCCATATCAATACTTACAAATTGTAAATATGTTCTGTACTGTTGCGGGTTCATTTTAAAAAAAAAAATTTGTTGCGTACCCCCAAAAAAGTTTTATATAATGGAACTTTTCCCGTCTTGGTGCCAGAGTATTAAACTGCTCAGTCTTTGATTTTATTAGTTTATTTTCAAATGTCCCTGAGATTGGTTTAAAATTTTAAAATTAGGAAATGATGTCAACGTTGGAAAAAAAAAATTTAAATTTTTTTGCGTAAAAAAATGTTTCCAAAAAAAAAAAAACTTTTGGCTCCATGGGCCCCTTTTTTTTATCATTAATATTTATATTTTTAGGAAAAATTTTAAATTTGTTTTAGTTAAAAACGGAAAAACCTTAAAAGAAGGGGGGGGGGGATTCAGAAATTTTGAGTGGGGGGAAGGGGGGAAAAAAAAATTTTAAAAAATCATCCTCACGTAATCAATAAGTGGCCCAAGGGCCCCCTCCCCTAAAATTTTAAAAATTATAAAAAAAATAGACAACATTTCATTTAAATTTTTCTTTTAAATATTAGTACAAATATGCGGTTTTAAATTCTTCCTGGAGACACTGTCTTTTACAAATAAAAATTTTAAAAAAGGGTTTTAAAAAAATCGTTTTTTTTTCAAAAAGCCAAAAAGGCCTTGGGGATGTTTAAAAGAACAGCAAAACTTTTTAACTTTTCGCGCTACTGATCCAAAAATTTCAATTGTCATGAGATTTGGGTTTAGGATATTTTGGAAATTAAATCTTTTTAAAACAAACTAGTAAAATTTATAGTTTGAATTTTAAAATAAACAAATACATTTTAAAGAGAAATTTTTGGGGGTTTTTTCCAAATAAAAAATGTTTTTAAATTTTTTTACAAATTATATTTTTTTTTAATTTTTTATGAAAAAATTGCCCCTTTTTAATAAAAAGTAACAATAACATAAAAAAAAATTTTATAAAAGTTTAAAAATTTTTATAAAAATTTATTTGTACTTTATATTATTTTTATATATATATATATATATATATATATATATATATATATATATATATATATATATATATATATATATATATATATATATAATATATATTAT